>JAOTAV010067808.1:0-13904 GCA_026546445.1 Cyclargus thomasi | reverse complement strand
CGACTCAAACTATTAAAAGTCTTAACAAGCGATTTCTCAAATCGCAGGCAGTTGGTAGGTATATGCATGGTATAATTCCACTATGATTTAAACATATCAACTGTATTGTTGTAATTTAGTTCTGATCAAAGTATTAACTATAAAATACGAATCAAATTAATTTTAATTCCTCTAGTGATACGAATTTTTTTCTAACAAATGATTTTTTATATATGTATAAATATATTATAATTATTATATTAAAATATATCAATAAATATTAATAAAAAACCAAAAACTTAGATCTCCAAAATTTCAATAAATGCTATTCCCGGTTAAATTATTCAGCGACATCTAGCGGAGTAATTTTGGGGAAGAATTTTTGTGTTTCTGAGTTTGCAACGAGTTTTAACCGTCTACTAGATGGCACGCTTCACACTAAATTTTTATTCGATATGGCATATTTGATACCCTGAGTGACATCTGTCGGTCAGATGTGAACTAAAAACGGACACGCTGATTAGTATGGGATCCGCTACTCTAGGTATAATTCCTCTATGATTCAGACACTTGCTAAAGGAACGTCCGTATCCGAAAACTAAATTAATCGCGCGGATTTGAAGTAATTGCTCGCAAGTCATGCATAAATAATAATTTTCAGGTTTCAAAATGCTGCAAAAGTTGGGGTGGAACGAGGGGCAGGGCTTGGGCGCGGAGGGAACGGGTATTGTGGAACCTATTAACAAGTAAGTACTATTCTAATCTTAATATAATTTTACCACATTCTTGTTACTAATTTTGTAAGGCAGTGCTCGCTTAGTGGTATGCCATTTCAGTCTAGGTGTTTGTGAACAGTGAAAAGGTTTGTAGTACCTGCTTAAAAAATTTACTTATTCGACATTTCAAAAAAACCGAGTAGAATGAGCAAGACGACAATTTTTTTGTTATTGGTAGTCAAAGACGCCCTAAAAATTATCAGTAAAAAAATACTATGTTAGCTTTCTCTCAAAGATATGGCAATTAAAAAATCGCATAAAATAGAAAGTCGATTTTATGGTATAAGGTAAGGTCTATTATATCCCAAAACGCTTCATCAAAAAGATACTCCAATATGACGTCACTTACTGGTAGTTTTTACGCATCGCTATATTAAATATTGCGTATATAAAAGTGGTTTCATAACAAAAGTTGTTTTTAATGGGGATATCGACAAGGTCAAAATTTCGCAAATAAAATTTAGATAATATAGTGGTAAAAATATAAGTATTTCCCTGATTTCAGCTTAATATATATATATTTTGTAATAAACGTTCAAAGTTGGGCAGGCAAGTCAATTTTTTTAGTGCTACAATTTCTTAATATTTATATACCATTCGATAAATTAGGTAATTAACAACAACTTTTGTTATGAAACATGAAAGCAATATTTAACATAGTTATAGAACAGAGTCTTCCTGCGGTACGTACAAACTCCCTAGACGTGACGCCATAACTAGGTATCTTTTTGTATGGAGCGTTTTAAGAAGGTAATTTTTTGTGATTTTCAGATTGCCATATCTTCGAGACAATTCAAGCTATCGGCGTCATTCTTTCACCAATATTCCTATTTTTGGGACGCCTTTTATAAGCAATAATAAAAAAAGTCGACTAGCCTATTGCTTAACTTATAGAATCTTATAAAAATATTTTAAAAAATAAAACTAAAAAAAATAGTTGCCTGCCCAACTTTGACGAGTTATTACAAAAAAAGTGTAGAAGTTATTAAGCTTTAATTTTAGGACTTTTTTTACTATTCTATCCTAATTCTATTTTCAAAATTCGCTATTTAGCCACATTACGCTGCTCTTTTGATATAAACTAAACCTAACCATGCGTAAAAAGTACTAGCGCCATAGGAACGTGGGACGGGTAAGAATTTGAATGAATGAAATGAATACTACTGCCGTCAGCGTTGACGGCCAACTAACATAGTAACGCGGCCGGTAACCATGGTAACCCGCCCCGCCCCGCCGCGCTCATACCCTAGGCGAGATATAGCTCTTTAATAAATATGGTTTTATTTTCTTTATTTCAGAGCCAACCAGCCGGTAGCGAACATGGGTTTGGGGGCGAAAACGTCGGATGTCGTGTCGTCGGAGGACGACGAGTTCGACGCGTACCGGAAACGGATGATGCTCGCATACAGATTCCGACCCAACCCACTAGTATGTATACTATTGTCCCAAGAATGTGTGTCTGTATTTTTTTATGAAATTATGGGGAAAGTGAAAAGACTAGAGAAATGAGGAAAACTACTGCTGTTTATGGAAACTTTTAACGCCAGAAGAGTCTCGAGTGCGTTGCCGGCCTTTATTAATGAAGGTTTGGCTATGGGTATTGGCTATTTGGCTTCACGCTGATTTTCTGTAAAGCCGTGGTATTTCCTCGGTCGAGTCGACCCGTTACTGCGAAAGCATAGATCTCCACAACGGCAAAACCGCTGAACCGATTCGGCTTGAATTTGGCAAAGAGATAGTTTGAGTTTAGGGAAAGGAAATTAGATGCTTTTACTCCTGGAAAAGTATAAGATTCCTGCGCTATAAACGACTTTTGTCGTGGCTTCATTTAATATAAAGCATACATTGACCACTGTACTAAAAAAGTGTTCTTACCAAATAAGTAATATTATTTTTTATTTGGTTTCAGAACAATCCAAGGCGACCATACTATTGAAGCGGTAGAAAATAATCTACAGGAAATATTCGATGTTGTATTAAAATTTTAAAGTCATGAACTAAGTAAGTGTTTGTGTGAAATGTCCAAATCAATTTTTATGATTATGGTTTTACAGACAAGGTATGATTGAAGATTATTTTATGCGTAATATTAATAATAACGTAATAATGGAATCCTATTGAAACTCCGTCATGCCCAGTAGAAGTAAAAGTACACATGTTTTAAAGTGTAGACAAATTCTAAACTTATATAAGCAAAAGTGTATACTAAATGTCTGAATATTATATTAAAAGAATTAGTAAAACGTTCTTAGTAGGTATTCATAACATCATAATTGTATAAAATTGATTCTGAATTAAGTTGGATATTTTAAAAGCGGTATTGTTAGCTTGGTTTTGATAGAATCAATAGATAATAATGATTTTTGTATAAACTCTTTGCCACCAAATAGATATTTTTAGTAACAAAGTGACTATGATTTGTAAATGTGAAAACGTTTGTTGTATACTGTATGTCTGTATACTTAAATTTTGTATTATAGTGTAGTTTTAAGTTGTTATTTACAATAAAAATTTAAGTGATTATTGTCGTTTTATTTAATAATAATAATCTTTATTGTACACCACGAATATATACAGATACCACATAAATATCAGTTGTATAAATTAATTTAAATTTAATTCTACGGATATATTTTATCATGTAATATTAATGGTGTGTGGTAGGGTGATATCTACCCAGTGACATTTTTTTTAGAACATGCAAATAATATAATGAAATCATCAAATCAATTTTGAATTGAAGTAAAAAAAAATTAACAAAATATCTGGGAAGCTAAAGAAAATATAAGGCTTTGTTCTATGTTATTACAGGCTTACATTACTTTAAAATCATCAGTGCTTTACATGAAAGTGTTCCTTAACGTATTTTTAACACCCCCTTTTTTAATCTGTTAAATCCGATAAAATTTCAATACTTAAAATAACCATTTTTTAACCCACTAACTAAGAAATCTGATTTTTATACCATAATAACCAGGGATATGTAGAAAGCCTACACTGCCTTAATGTGACTGAGTAAATCTTGAGTAAATCTCAAATTCCTCTTTTAGGCTCCCTTACTATAAAAAAACTATTACCGCATTGATTTTTCTTAATACTCAAGTCGTACCTTAGTCGCAGACGAATTAAGTCAGCTGGCATTATGCAAAATACTATCAGGACTCAGGAGTGCCGCAGGGAAGCACTCTCGGTCCAGTGTTTTACCTCATCTTCCCAGCAGCCCTATAAACTAGCGATGACAACAACAGCCAAATGTACTGATGACACAGCTTTCCTTTCTGTGCTTGAAAATTTCACAAAAGCATTATTAGTACTAAGCGCAGACTTAGGTCTTAAAGCAAGTCTATCAGCTCTTAGGTCTAAAAGCAAGTCTATTAGCAGAATGCAAATAACAGTTTTCAATGCCATTGTTAAACGGAAAACCTATGACGGTATATGTGGTCCATCCTGTGTTATGGATGGTATACATAATACACGATGCTATACATAGTACGGACGCAGAAAAAAGATGCTTAGTAACACTATTCAAGTCAAAACTGGTACGCCTAACTCAGCTCTATGCACTAGTAGGAAAGTTGAAACAAAGCCAGAATTTGGATCACAGTGAGTGGGTCGCGTATATCAAGCAGAGCCGACAGATCACGACTTTGTTAGAATTGTTAAATTCCGACCAAATGATGTAACGCAGACGTCCGTCAACTGTCTTTGTTTCAATTACCTACAAGGTAAATAATACGGGTGCTCATTGTTAGGGAAGCCTTCGGCATGAGTGGGCCGGCTCGACTGAAAATTCCACACAGAAAATTATTCCTTTGGGCACAGGTGATTTAAGCGACAAGTGACAAGATTTCAGGATCGGCCTCCGGTCTTCGGGGGAGTGATGTGGCAGTACCCTCAAAAAGCGCCATAATCTTACATCACGCTATTAAAGTTGCTAAGTAATATAGGTACGACAGCAAAAACCTATATCACGAGGGTTTCCACTTGACCGGGCATGCCACTTCGCCCGGTCGAAAGATCTTCCTTCGGGGCTACAAGCTTGTTCTCAACCACATTGCATTCAATTACAGTATTACCACTCAATGTATTCAAAAGTGGTAAGGAGCGATCCTTCACAACTGCCTTTCACAATCGGATCATAATAATTAAGTAATCGTTAATAATGGCCATACAACCGGTATAACATCGATATTTCACTTGAAAATTGTCTAAAATGCTCAATTGGTAAGACGGTGACTCAAATATTTGAATGCGACATCCCAAACTAATTTTAGATATCAGTGACACTGCCCGCTAACGTTCATCTAGTTCGTCGTGATTTTTGTCAAGAATTTAGTGAATATGTTAAAAACAAACGTTACAAAGAGTGTTAGTTCTTTCCAAGTGTACCATGTTGCTTCTAGCAGCAGTAGTAGCTCATCGAGCTCTGAAGAAGTTTACGATACACCGCTCAAAAGGTAAAGAACTCTAAGTATAGTAATTAATAGGTATAACCTCCTTTTTGTCGCTTTAAAGTCGTAAGAGAGTTGGGAAAGCTAGGCGAGAATAAGGATACACGATTATAATTATTATATGAATGAGAATTATTTGCTCGTAGTTAAAATGAGTCATTGTTTACCCATCACAGATGATGCAAGCATTTGGTGCCTTAGCAACTAGATTTTTGTAGCAAAGAACAAGCGATAAAGATTATTTATATAGAATAAGTTTCGTCGCCTATCTATACTAATAATATAAAGCCGAGTTTGTTTGAACGCGCTAATCTCAGGAACTACTGGTCGGAATTGAAAAATTCTTTTTGTATTGGTTAGTATATTTATCGAGAAAAATATAACATCACGTTACGACCAATAGGAGCCGAACACTATATACTAAATGTTGTAAAAACGATATAATTTGTAATTTAGGAAGTTTCACGGGGACACAAGTCGCGGGCAACAGCTAGTTGCTCTATAATTTAAGTACTAAACCTGCGTACATACTGGGCCAACGAAGGCGAACGAAGGACATTCGGTATAGGGGCTACCGTATGCTTGTTGACTTTCAAAGAAACGACGAAATACATAGCGTTCGGACGATCGTTAAACGAAATGATTCTATGATATTTACCGCCACGCATGTTGCAAGTTGAAACGGATCGTAGGAGATCGGCAACGAACGATATTTGGCCATGCAAAAGCTCCTAAAGTTGTTCGTACATTACTATACTTTACGCGGCCCCTCGACCATGTGCCGTGGCATATAGAAAGCAATAAAACAGTAGGTACCACACGTATGCAAAAGTGAATGTGTTTTCGTCACGACCTTGTCCTCTATGCATATTCAAATCAATGTCTTGCTAGATATCTATCTACGTTATGAAACATTATATCATGAATTTTTTCTTTAAAAATATACATATGTTTTTGGTAGTAATAAAAACTGCAGGCCAGCGTTACATCAGTACCTACTTATTATTTCTTTTCTTATTTTTATAAGCTCTAAGTCGAATCAAAGTCAAAGTCAAAGTCGAACTGAAGCCTTAACTCACTGCAACCAATCCGCAGATTTAATCGTCTACTCCGCTCGTCGGTGGCCCGTCACTGGGCGTACTTCCGGCGCGAGCGGCCCGGCCTCAAGTCGCGGGGACGGTCCGTCTCCGACGCTGATATATCCTCCATAGTCGACGCTGGTAAATATATTTTAACACGTTAAATCAGTTGTGCGCGCGGTCCTATGTGTGAGTGCGCGCCTGTGAATACACAACTTTCACTCGTGTGGCAGTGACGCGGCAGGTGTCGTCGTAAAAAAGGTTAACCTACACATAGAGCCGCGCGCACAACCGATTTGCATTCTGTATACGAAAATATCTACAAAATACCATCGTAGAAACTAATACAGAGCCAGTTGAAGCATCATACAGAGCCAGTCGGATTACATAAATTCCATGCAATACTTACGTCGAGATCTGTCGGTTGGGTTTGACCTAACGTGACTTATATTAATCTATAGTTTTATATTATATAGTCTTATATTATATTAATCTATCGCCAAGTCGAGCGCGAAAGAAACACTGCCTTACCATTTTTACAGGAAGCATTTCTCCGCATTTTCAGCTCCCTATTTGAGAACCTCTGGATAACAGCAGATAGATGAAATTTTCGCCATCTAGTAAGAACGTTAAACCGAAAATTTAAGTCTGTAGGTCACTTAGTTAAGATAAGCGATAGCAAAGTTTCGTATTTTCGACACTCACTTACTCATGATCGTCAAACGTACTTTTCATGAAATATGAAAATCGGTACAGGGCTAGGGTTTGATGATCACATAAAAAAATTATAAAAACTAGGATAGTAAAAAAAATTGTTTCCAATTTAAATTTGGCAAAAAAATTATATATCTTGATGATGTTATTATGTGCCTTAAGGAGGCAGCAGAGCAGGATATTTAATTTATTTTGTTTTTATAATTTGTGATTATAGAAAAACAGAATTACAGATTCTGTGAAAATTTTAATTCTGTAGCTATTACCTTTCTTGAGATAGAGCCCCTTGGTAATTAAAAAAAACATTATATCAGTCAGTCTTCGAGATTTAATCAGATTGTTGTATACAGTATTCCGCGTTCTTGGCCACAGTAAAAATCTGCCAAAACTGGTGTATCAGGTGAGGTAGGGAGGCTGTGTAGGCGCTGCGGTACTGGCTTCAAGCCAAAATTTCTCTTCAAGTTAAAGCCAAATATATTTTATGTAGAGACCCCAAATTGTTAGAAGTAAATTATTGGTAGATAATGCAAAGGTGATCATTATGACCTTTGGAGCGTGGCCTGGCCCTATTATAATCTGAGAGCAATTTTTGAGTAGGTATTTGAGGCAAGCTGAAACCTTGTCAATTGTCATGTATCTCTCCTATTACACACAAACTGCAGACCTGGCTGGTGAGAAGCGGGGCTAAAAATCACGCAAAGCCAAAGCTCCCAATTTTTAGTTTTTTGTTCATAACTTGAAAACGGGGCGACGTAGAGAAAATGTGTTTTCTACATAGATAAAGTTAATAAAATTACCCACAACTTTGGTCCTGTATACTTTTTTGAAATTCTTGTAGGTTTTTGAGTATCGCTCCGAAATAACGACAATTAACGTTTTTTAGCGTAAGGAGCATTATCTGAAGTTGAAAACGGTAAATTCGACATTTTATTGATTTTATATGATGGGAGTACTTCATAACGGAGAGTGGGTAACAGTTTGAGATCATATTTTCGATTAAAACAGGTAATAGAGCTTATAGTTGAATAGTGTATGGTCATCACTTTTCTTTCCAGATCCGGCTCCCCCCTAGGAGCGGGCGTGCACTTAAACTTTTGTATTCATATACTTATAGTTTCCGGTGGCCATGCTAAAACTGTAGATTATCAAAAATTGAAATGCTTTTTTTTTCAGATTTTCGATACCTAGAGCTGCCGGTGCCCCAGCGGCGCTCCTACCCCGTCTGCAACAGCGCCACCGACCCTGCCATCACATCAACGTGAGTATACTGCTATGGTCGGACTGCCAAAGTGCGAGTTTTTTTTTACATTCGACCGTGAACGCGTTTCGCGTTTACTAAAATTTTATATGGGATCTGTATATGTGACCGTGATCATCGCTAGGTGGCGCTGTACAAATATAAAATATTAGTAAACGCGGAACGCGCTCACGGTCGAGTGTAAAAAAAAAACTCGGTACTCCGATAGTATGAATGACGGACACTCAGTTGTAATAGGCAGCCTGTAGGGTTGTTAAAACCGACCAAAGAGGGTGCGTACCAAATCTATGCCCCGACAAACAATGAAGCGAAAATGATTATTGCTTCTAACAGAATAAACATATCTATAAGCATGCGAAGCCAAATATGGCAATGTCGAGAAACGCTCAAAAATCTATAATCCCTGAATTGCCATAATCTGTTGTGTTTATACTTACAAAACGTACAGTCAACAAAATAAAGATCATTACATTTTTATAAAAAAGTGTTTTAGATTAATGACATGTTTTTTTAAACATTTTATGATCTCCTTAATAAGAGTAATTGAAATACAGCGTTTTTTACATTACAATGCCAAGTTAAAAAAAAGTGGTTTATTTAATAATATAGTATTACCAGCCTTTCATGTACGTCGTCATGTTAATAGCAATAGAAATATAGGGAATTTTTGTTAACTATATCGACGGCAGAAAGTGGTCCAATGCGTCACTTGCGTATCTCAAAAAGACAATTTTACTCCAAACTACTTATTAAAAATTAATTAATAAAGATAAAAAATTGAAATTTTGAACATGCTTGAAGTATCATTCAATATGAGATATGTTCAAAATTTCAACTTTATTTCTTAATTAATTAAAGTGTAAATTAAAGTGCAATTTTTGGCTCTGGTTTTGCAAAGTTGAATTTTTTGAAATACGCCACTTTCGCTTTCTGCTGTCGATATATAAGATTAAGTGTATACCTCGATTTCCAATAATACCATCATTGGTAATGTCTACGTAATAATAATTTAATAGAAAAAAATTAAAACCCAGTGCAAGCTAAATGCAAATGTTAGGTACCTTAACTCTGCAAAAGTTTTTTAGTTTCTCTTTACAATAGCATCGTCAAAAGCTTACGGGCAAAATAAAAAATATATATTCAGATAATTCAAAAATGAAATTGGCGCCATTAATACCACATATGATTGCAATCAATATAATGCGCAATGCACCACTGCGCATGTTTCTCCAGGACCAGCCCAATATTAAACAACTTACTGCTTTAAGTAGAGGAACCTAGAGTTTGTTTTTGTATTACTAAAGCTGGTAGCCCAAATGACAGGTCCACAATTTGTTAGGGATAGATACAGTGCAGTGGAGAGTATTGTGAACGGGAAATGTTTGATTTAGTGTATTTGTGGTATATTGCTCAACATAATACCATGTAATAAACGTAACATAAATTAATAAGAAGTGTGTAATAAAGTGACAAAATAAAATAATAAAACTAGCTAAAAATACTTGTAAAAATGTTTTGCAGTGTTAAACATATTTTGATCGTATATCGAGACATGTTTTTAAATTAAATTAAATATTATCAGATGTGTTTGAGGATACTCGGGCGTAATTATTAACTAATCAGTGGATCTTCCAGTTCGGGTGCTATTTACTGTACGAAATAACTATCAATCGTTTTTCAAGTAACTGTACTGACCATTTCTATAAAAAAATTGACTACACGTAATCGGTAAAGTTTTATTTCTGTTTTTTTGACATTTTCTTAAAATTTGTTTCATAAGGTACTTATAAAATTCCGAAACATTTAAAATAAAACATAGAAAATAAATATTAAATTGCGCAGTTCTTTTGAGTATGCCGATAACGTCAGAAAAATTATCTTTAGCAGTAAACTAAAGCTATCTTCGGTAATCCAATCAACTTGTAGGGCATCCTGATGTAACCATTTTTCTTTTACCAGGTGTTATGCACTTAATAACACTTGAGACTGACACTAGGAGTGTTGTGACCTAAGAAATTCTATAATCAGTAATCGCTTTTTGGGATAATAAAGAAAAAGTATGTAGCCGGTAGAAATTGTAACGAAATTTCGTTAGCGGTCTTGTGGTAAAGGTGTATATAAAATCTCAAGTCATTAGTCGCCTGAAGAGAATTTTTCGGTAAGTTTTACCGATACTTTTATAAAATATTGCTTTTAACATGCTGATATAGAAGTGCTATGAAAAGTATTTAGCTAAATACATACGACGCATATGTATTACGATTTGCAAATATTTTATTTGCTACATTACTAGTGGCTTAAACATTTAATACTTTTACCCAAATAGGTTATTAAAAATGTGGTTGGTTTAGGTGTTATATTCCTGAAAATTAAAAACAGTACATTTCTACTGATGCTGTTGAAAGTTGTGACATGTGTTTGTAATTACTTATATTGTTCCTTAATTCCCACATCTGTTTCCTTATTGTATCCCCTTTTTAATATAAAACAAGTTTAACCATAGATCCACTACAGACTAAGCCCTCATTTATTTTTCATTCAGAATAAAATTATTATTAGTATAGGATAAGAAACGCATTGTGCATTATTTCTAGGTGATCGGCATGGCGAGATTCAAGTACATAAATCATCTAGGTACCAACAATTAGTTCCCGCTTGCAGCTTTTGAAAGCTTAATAATGCCAAGGTATACCTTGCCACCTAACATACGCATGTGCATGCTATTATATATTCAAACTAGTTGGTACAAACTTGTAGCACCTTTCCAATTTTGATACCAAGTTTATTTAAAATGCTAATTTCGTATAACTTGCATACTATCATTTTATTTCCGCTATGTGATTATATTAATTTAAGGCTACATTTATTTCTATTTCATTTATGTGGAAGTGTTTTTAAGTAGAAATCGTGATGAACATTAAAGTCAATATGTAATTACTTACATATAAATTAATACATTATTATTATATCAAAATTAACTACATACTGGTTAAAAATTATTAAAAACATTCGTTAAAGAGTAAACTCGTTAAATTTTCTGTACAACTGTAGTTCATGTTATAGCTAAATGTGCATTAGAGCACCGAGCACGTACTGAAGTAGACCGCTCAAACAACCCACGCTCTATCCAGATTCCCGACCAACGTTTCAATTTATGGCTTAGGAATTGGACACCGTGGGAGGGATTCTCTTACATTGTCTGTTAAGTAAAATACGAGAGCAGATATGCAAGATGAACAAGTTAAATAGGCTGTTTATTTATTCAAGAAAAGTTTTCGTTTCCGACATATATTTTTTAAATTAGGTAAATTTACGAAATAATTTTGTAGGAATTTATTACAAATCATAAGCAAATAATAACTTTGTCTTCTTAGGTTAAAACGAAGTTGTATTGTGTTATGGTGTTGTTGATGTTATTTGATTATTATTTATTATAATCTAAAAATTAAAATCATATATTTGCATACATTATTTTTAACACAATAATTGTAAACATTATGAGTTTCAGATAATAAATAATTAATAGATAATGTCTATATTAATAGACAACACAAAAATATATTTAATGTCTTCTATAGTCTATTTAATTGACAATTTACACTAATGACGTTTAGGAACGCGCAACAAAATATTCGGCTGACTGTACTTTACTTTCGTTCGATATTCGAATCTTTTTGATCACCGGATTTATTTTTATCAGTATTTCGAATGTTCATGGTCGAACCAAGGTATTTTTGTAGGATTTTCTTATGGTCGTTAGTAAATTACACAATCAGAATTATTCTGAATACCTCAATTTAGGTCAGTGACACTTCGCAACTCGAGGCGCGAACTAATTTTGTGCGATTCATAAAAATTCTATGAGTAACATAATATTGTAGGTGTCTCTCATCATGGCGGATAGCGTTTCGGATCACGTCATACACAGATTAAAAAAGGGCAATTTTGAAATTGAAATTATAAATTAATATCATAATTATATGAACAAAAACCATATACTTCGCTATTTTATTATTCAAACTATCGTAATGATATACTCTTTTATTTTTTTATTCATAAGGGCAACTAGCCTATTGCGGTGAATTGTATGCCATGCGAACCTCGTTGGTAATGTAAAAAAACCGGTCAAGTACAATTTGAACTTGCGAACGAAGGGTTCCGTGTCAGCAAAGAGCAAACAATTTATAAAAATTGTCCAGAAAGTTGAAGAGTTATAACATTCTCCTACGTCATACAGAATACAGACGCCGACGGCCTTGATCATACATTCGGAGTTTCAAAAACCTCCCCCCGCTAACGGAAAATATTTAATATACAATTAATAAAAACAAGAATCCTCCTTTCGGATTATAATATTACTTATATTGTATTAAAAAATCGTTTAACTTAGCTCGTTAGTTTATACAGTTTTTTACATAAAATCGATGTACCCGGTACATTTTTTTCTGATTAACTATAAGCTTAAGGAAAAAGTCCTCGCTAGTAATGAAAGAATGAAGATCATTTTATAACATACATATATTTTTTTTTGGCTAATGTGGTTAACGTTTTGACATTCTTATAAGAGGTTAAACTTACCCCTCCAGCCCATGTGGGCCATGATAGCGCGATGTAGAGACACTGTAGCGCCATCTAGCATAAAAAAGGAAGAAAGTGGCGGCAAAAATGAAAAAACACGTTTACGCCATATGAACCCATTAGCCTTAAATGTGGACGGCTATTTTTTATACATAAAAATAAAAATATATATTATATGCATATTATCTTGTGTTTTCCTAATAATTTTATTAGTCTCCATGAATGTTAAAAAATCTTATCATGTTTTTCACGTCTATGTTTTGTTTGGGTCTAAATGGGTTAACTGACCAATAATTAAAACTATACCAATTAGTGAGTATAGAGAGTTGGCAGATCTTTCCACTTCAACTAAGAATCGTTTGCCGTGAGTGTCCTCAAGTCCACTCACGTCTTCTCAACTATAAAGTACTTTACTGTTTATACTTTATTTTCTATTAGATATTAAAAAAGGAATGCCATGGGCTGCTCTTATTTTCGCTAATTATGTATCGTTATTTCCGTAGCCTTATTTAAAAGGCCAACATCGCACTTGCAACTCTTCAGATGTTACAAGTCTCCATGTGTGAGGGCAGTTACTTTCCTGATGGAAAGTTACCAGCTGTTCGCGTGCGCTCCTAATATTAATTATTTAAATAATAATATTCACTGTCTCCTAAGTACTTACAACGTTAAAATTATTTTAGTTCTATTTTGTCATAATTTATATTTAGTTAAAATAATCGCGTGTAACCATTGTGTAACATTTCCGCAAGCTTGGCGTGAATTAATATCCAAAATTCCATTCCACGTGACATTCCAAACTGTTGACCTTAACTTTTAAGGCAAAAATGTTTGGACGGTGGACCTTTGGCACGGAGCCCACATTCAGGTAGAATTAATAATTCATATGTAATCTACATTCCACAGTCCATTTCACGGCCTTTCATTTTGGCTGAATCTTAAAAGTGTTGCGTATTTACCCTCATCATTACTTATTTATAAAAAAATATTTTTTTTTTTTTTTTTTAAATCTTTTATTTTTTAAAGAGGGTTTGTTCGCAATGCGAGCATGTCACCCTCATAGGAACAC
>JAOTAV010067797.1:0-13905 GCA_026546445.1 Cyclargus thomasi | reverse complement strand
AAATTGATTTCCCGCCTTTACTTGACACTGGCCATGGTTATAGCCAAGCGCCATATAAATAAATAAATAAAAAGAAGAAGAACATATGTTTTGACATTTCTACTGACGGTGAAACGTCATAACATTTCAGTCTTTACTTTTTTAATTATTTAGTTAAATTAATTTAAGACTAATTTTTAATGAAAATAGTGTAAATAAAGATTAAAAATGGACGCGAAAGATGTTTGTGTAGAAATTGAAAATGACGAATTTTACAGTAAGTTTCTTGTGGATACGGTGAAACCTCTAATCGGCGAGAACATTTCAGTCACCGAGCAAGTAACAAAACTCACCCAAGGTATCGAAAAGTTAACGAAATCGCTAGAAAGCCAAGTGCTCGCCAAACACAATGATCTTCTTACTCAGGCCAGCAACATCACCGACCTGGAGGTAATGCTGGAGTCGGTGCGCTCGCAGGTCCAGCAGCTGCTCAAAGGCGCTGAAAAGGTCCAGGAGCGGGTGAACTTGCCATACCACACACTCGAAAACCAAACTTTAATGCTCGAGCGGGTCCAGACTACCTGCAACCTACTTCGTCACATTGCAAAGATCCTGTCCCTTTGGAATAAACTCAGCTCCATCAAGGATAATCCTCCCAAAGCGGCCATGATTTTATTTGAACTCAAAGAATTAATCGGCGACTATGATTTTGAAGGTATAGCTCTTCTTGATGATGTACTAAAGCAAGTGAACCATCAGACCCAAGATCTATTGTCCACCTCGACGGAGCTGCTGCAGAGTAGCTTGCTGAGCGGTGACAAAGCAAAACTGTTGCAATGTTTCAAAGTTTTTCACAACCTCCAGTGTACAGACGAGCAGATCAAGGCAACAGTGCAAAATATTCTTCTTGATTTGAAAACACTTATTGCCACGGCTCTCAACATACAAATGGTGTCAATCGAGGTGAAAAAAAGTAGTTCAGGTAGAGTAGCTCCGGGCAAGGCTAACATTATGAATGCCCATGACTTTAAAATAAAGCTGTGGGATAACATTGACAAGTTGTTTAGAGTGGACATCTACAGCGGCTGCACCAAAGTTATCATGCTGCAGAATGTCATTAATGAGCTTCATGCCATTGGTAATTTTAGAAATATTTCCAAAAATTTTTGGTCTGATCTATGCATCGTCTTTGGGAATGAACTGGAAAAAAGTTCATCGGCTGTCAGTCAGTCAGTTGAAATTGACTACCCGAGGCTGTTAAAATGTTTTAACGATCTGCTGGCTAGATTAAAACATAAAAATTTGGAAATGAACAGATCTTGCCTCACCAAATGGGAGAACGCATATCTCTCCAAGTCTCTGGGAAAACTCCTGGAGCCGGTGAGGAGCATGTGGCACCTCAACCACATTCCCACGCTTGACCAAGTGGATAATGCTGTTAGAGTAATTTCTGAAGCCCTTAGTGTTTCTCTGTGTGATAAAAATCTAAGCATAAGTTTGGCTCAGAGCGTAGCTAAATGTATCAAGCAAATGAACGTTGAAGCGGAACAGAGGCTGGCGATGGACAGCGACGTAGCACAAATCATTGAGGCGCCGACGAGCTCCCAGCAAAAAAACGCCGATCTGTGCAACTTGTTGTACTACTTTTCGTCGCAAATAAAAAGAGTTTTAGCTAATATGAGCTCCCTGCTACCGCCCGAGAGCGTCCAAATCGTCCAGAACAGTCTGAAGGAGTCCACCAGTCCGCCAGTGCTGATGCTGTTCGCCGAGACGATCAAGAATTCCTTGTACATAATACTTATGACCATGCACGACGAACCCGACCTGTGCCGAGCGGAGGAGCCGGGAGACCGGAGCCCGAGCTGCTCCCCCTACATGCGCGAACTGCAGCAGTTTTTGTCGCGCTGCTGCGACATCTACCTGTCCATGTTCAACGAGAAGCCCGCCCTCAACGAGTGCTGCGTCGACATCTCCAAGTCGTGCATTGAGAGGTTCGTCTACCACGCGTGTAACGTGCGTCCTCTTAGCGCCTACGGGCGAGCTAAGCTCCGGGCGGACTGTCAGCAACTGGAGACGTGTCTCGCGCCGTTGGTGAGCGACATCACGGAGCTGGGCGACCACTACCGCCGGCTGAAAGCGCTAGGCCTGCTTCTGGACAAGACTCCTCAGGAGATCGCCCGGAGCCAGTACGAGGGCGCGGCTCTCCCGTACTCGCTGGTGATGATGTATTTGTTCTCGCACGGCGGACCGGGGCTGGTGGCTCCGCACGCCTGCGCGGGCTGGACGGTCGCCCGGTTGATGCAGTGGCTGGACGCACACCGCGACGAGCGCGACCGGCTCGAGTTCGTGGCCGGCGCGTTGCAGCGGTACCAGAACCATGTCCGACAGAAACAAATCGCGCAATACGACGACATCTACCCCGTGCTGCTGCAGCTCCTCGAAGACGGCAAGAGAGCTTTACACTAACAGTGGCTTAACGTCATTAATGTAAATATCATTGAAGTAAATCAAATAAACACGTGTTATATTATAATTTGAGCTATTTCTTGCTTTCTTCTCGCATAGTTTATAAGGAGCTGCTCTTACAAATCATAAGAACATATATTTAATAACCTATTTTGCGATATCAAGTATAAATAAAGCCAGTGAATAACTATATTATACTGTGACACAACTCTTAAAAACTCTTAAAAACTTTTTTTTCATTTGCCTGCTTGCTGATACTAACAATAATTATGTACGTTCAACTTTAAATCAGCGTATAGGATTCTCAGGGTTAGTAATCAGCGTGTCTTATGACACATAGGCCTCCTCCAGCCTTTTCCCTATCAGTCCTGTCTCTTGCAAATCTTGTCCATATTACACCAACTAATTTTCTTATGTCATCACGCCACCGTCTTATTTGGTCGGCCTCTTCTTCTTTTACCATCAGGTTGCCAGTCTGTTATTATTTGTGTCCATTTTATTTTGCTTTCGCTGGTCATGTGCCCTGCCCACCGCCATTTTAGCTGTCTTCTCTTCTTGATTAAATCTTCTACTTTTGTTGTGTGCCTTATTTCTGTAGCTCTTTTCCGATGTTTTAATGTTACCACCACCATACTTCTTTCCATTGACCACTGGCGTTTCCTAAGTTTGAAGAGATTGGAAACTCTTCTCCGCTGGATTCTAGTTTAATTTGTGATGTACTACCTGTGTATATATTCTTAATGATTCGTATACACTTTTTTGGTAGTCCTTGGTGGATAAGAGCTTTCCAGAGCGAGTTGTGATGGATTGTGTCAAATGCTTTACTGTAATCTAAGTATAATGTTCTTCTTCTTGACACTTTTACTATTAGCTGTTTTATGACATGCATATGGTCAATAATCAAAAACCCTGCTCTGAAACCAGCCTGTTCTATTGGTTGTTGTTCATTCATTAATCCTAATATTCTGTTCAATATTAGTTTGGAAAATATCTTATATATATTTGATATGAGGCTATAGGTCTGTAAATTTCTATAATGTTTCTATCTCCTTTTTTATGTATTAGTATTTAAAACTTACTAATTACGCTATAACTTTTTTGTAATAGAAAAAAATATTGGGTAAAAGCTTTTTCCTAAACTCAAAACCAAATTATTATTAGTTCAGTTCAACAATATAAGTGGGACATACAGACATTCGCCACACACACATATACATATATTTTGACTAATCATTAATAAATTTTAATATCTATTGGAACTATAATAAAACAATCAGTAGGTAACAATATATTTCTTTATTAAAATAAAAATGTTATAGCGGGTGTACACCCTCGCTGAGAGCACTCGGGTGAGAGTCTCGTGGCGAGATTCTCGCAAGAGACTGGAAGGCGAGATGAGGCGGGGGCAACCACTCTCGCACTCGGGCGGTCTCGCTGTGTCTCGGTGAGAGTGTATACCCGCCATTAGAAGTAGCGAGTATCTGGTGTGTCGCCCGTCCGCATCGCGCGCGCCAGCACCGCGCTCACACGCGAGCGCCGCTGGGGCTGCGACCGCTGGTGTACCCAAATATTTGTTATAGCACTTCTTGCACTTCCCACTACAATAAACGGTTATTTAAGTCGGGCCGCACATTATCCGAATTTCAAATCAAAAAATTCAGATACTATACGAAAACCTTTTTCGGATGGTATACGAGGTGGATATAACAATAAAACATTTAAACAAAGTGCGAGTTTTTTTTCACATTCGACCGTAAACATTAAAATGTGACCGTGAGGATTGCTAGGTGGCGCTGTACAAATGCCATATAAAATCTTAGTAAATACGTAACGCGTTCACGGTCAAAAAAACTTGCACCCTTCACGAAGGGTGCTTCCCGGCGGGGCGTCAGGATTTTTTTCGATCAGAAATTGGGATAATATGCGGCCGGGCTAAAGCTATGCAATAATTTCACGGCAGACGGCATGACCGGCACAAACGGTTATATATGAATACTGACAGAAACATTTTTAAAAACTCGCACATTCAACCGCACTATAAGCAATGATAAACGTGAAGTTAATTAATGAATTTATCAGTAAATGCGGCGCGTACGCTGCTGACAAATACGCGACCGCCTTTACGCGGCACCAGGCGGCTCCGCGACAACATGGACGCACTGTGCATGCGCTGCACAATCAATTTGGTTAAATAAAGTTAAGACCACACTAATGCGACTCCGACTGCGTACTGCGCTTCCTGGAAGTAATAGAACTGGCGTTTGTAAACAAAAAATATATAGATTTGACACCAACAACAGTCCTATAAAAAATGCAGTACCATGTTTTGTCAGAGCCGCCTGGTGTCGCGAAAAGGTGATCACGTATTTGTCAGCAGCGTATACTGTACGACACTTATCAGTGAGCGGTGAAATAGACCCTTAATAAACTATTTTTTAGAGGGAGCCCGCATTAGGTGATTGCATATTTGTCAGCACCACACGCGCCGCATATGTTGATAACTACAATCATTAACTAAATTACCAAATAAAGCTAAAATAGTGCGGTTCACCCGCAGTTCACATACAATATGTATACAACGAATTCTAAAATAAATAAATAAATGTTATTATTATTATTATTATTAAAATTCAGCGCGTACGGTGCTGACAAATATGCAATCACCTAAATGCGAACTCACCCTAAAAATAGTTTATTAAGGGTCTATTTCACCGCTTACTGATAAGTGTCGTACAGTATCTACAACTTTTTTTGACAAATGTTGTATAGAGAATATGTCAAAAAACTTGTATCAAAAAATTTGGATAGCCTATAAAAATTTTATCAGTAAGCAGTAAAACAGGCCCTAAATGTGCTAAAGTTTGACCACACCCTCTGTACCGCACCCTAGGAACGTGGGACGGGTAAGAATCGACGACCAAATCATAGAGTAGTGCGGCCAGTGACCATGGTAACCCTTCACCGCCACGCTGCGCTCATACCCAAGACGCTTGTGATCAAGCTAAAATAACGCCCTCTGCTCCGACCTTCGGATTTTTTTTTAAAGAAATTTAAATCTAAAATAAATACATGAATTTGGGGTTATTCGATTAGCCGGGCCGGCGGCGCACCGGCATCGGCGCTGGTTTTTCCACTAGGAGGTTATCGATGTCTGCCTCACACATATGCTCACGACTACAAGCCATACACAAACCATGCAGTTCAGCCGGACCGGCACCACCGGCAGTAGAAAGGCGTAGCAGCTCTTTGAAAAACACCCAATTTATGTTTCTAATGATTATGGTCAGTGAATTAAACGTTGTCAGTTGTTCTTTCACATATCTTTAAAATGTATTTAAAAAAATATTAAAATCACTAACTACTGACATAACAATTCTACTATCTATTCTACATATATTCTACTACATCCCTACACTGTAGATGTAGTCTACACCAAAATAGAACACAGCGGTGCTAATGAAAAGCAAAAAAGGAAAAAAAAACAAAACAATAGTAATAATTAAATGTAATATCAATAACATACGAATTGTACACTTACAAAAGTATTTACATAAAACTAATATAATTAAGTCTTTTATGAAATGCCATACGATGATACAAACAGCTCATACCTTACAATGATAAAATGATATAGATTTAAAAACGTGTGCCTCGCGTTGTGTAACTTGTGCGGCATTTATTCATCAATAACATAAAATAAACACAAGCTAAGCTCGATATTCCGATTTTTTCTATGAAGATACAATAATTTTACCACCGCACCTTTGGTTTTTGCCACCACATTCTATGTAAATAAATTTAAATGCTCCAAATCAGCAATTTTCTGTGATTCTTATCGAGCAGTGTCGGTTATTTATTTACCCCCTATTCTTAAAAAAAATTTAAACAATGTTTAAGTAATCAAGATTCGCCGTCCTTTTCTGGAATATTGATAACACGACAGAAAGGGACAGCCAAACCTTGATTAGTTAAACACTGTTTAAATATTTTTATGAATAAAGTGGGTTGGAATATGATATAGAATATAGCAACACCGCGATCTACAAGCAACCAGTGTTGCTATATAATATTGCTGAGACTCGAGGAATCATACAGAGTGCCACCTTTACCTATCTACGACTATGTGGGTTCTATATACTATTTTAAATGCCCTCACACCAGACTAGCGGGAACATATTTTGACACTATCTTATGGTAAACTACATCATTGAGGACATAAGTAGAAGAAGCGGATAACATATTGCAACCTTCGAGTATATACTAATTTTTATCAATAAAATTTGTCAAATCTTGTTAATTACCCATTTCATTATCCAGCTAGTGTATCTAGGTATACATTTAACCTACATTATTTTAATTTCAAATAATTGTTCGAGCCAAAAGCGTCTATTAATGCAAAATGCCGAAAGTTTTTAAGATGTTAGTTATCTGCTTCTTTCACTTATGTCTTCAATTTTCTCTGTCGTAAACTTCATAACGATACAAATAATGGCTTTTTTACTATCAATATTTGTTCCCGCTTATCCGAAACCGTCAAGATCGAGTGGCCGAAGCTAAGCTACATCTTGACTTATTTCACCTCAGACTTTCTACGCGAGTGACCCATCCATAGAGGTGTATACACAGAACGCAATACGATAACACCCTCACGTCTCGGACATAACACACTTTGAGAAAATGCTAAATCAGTATTCTTGTAAAACACATTCTCGTTTTCACAAAGCGTGTAAATTCGGTCATGTTAGACTAGAGTCTATTCGTAATTCCAACGTGACGCGCAGATACCTTGAGATATATTTTTAAATAATGCCTGAAATCGACAGATTTCAATGTACAGTTTAGCAAAACAGAGTTTTTTTCTTTTACTTTACGATATTACTAGCATTTTCCCGCGTCTTCGCTAGCGTGTAATTCGAAAATCGCATTAAAACCTCGTACTGGAGCCGTCGTAGTGCCTGCTATGATTTTCCCTATTTTTTCTGCTTTTCTCTTAAACATTTTCCCGAATTTTTTATAAGCCTTACGGAGCCCGAGACCTTCCATCGGATACAAAACCGTCGAAATCTGTTAGTGCTTTCTAGAGCTATATCGCCAAGAAGGAAACCCGATTTATTTTTGACATAATAGATGGCGAGCGTGATTGACGACTTAGGACACCGCCCACAACCCCTTCGCCCCTCCCCTTTATGTCACGTACTTTTACGGATGGTCCCTTAGGGATGTTTATACAAAAAGAAAATCGCCTTCACTTAAAACACACTCGTTTTTGTCAAACTGTAACTTGCATGACGTCACACGCAACTGAGATGTGTCAATCCAATACTTTAGAAATCTATCTCCCGCCATCAACGCGTCACGTTCTGCCGTCCTCAAGATAAAATTCCGCTATGTATTTACAAAATATATATTTTAGGTTATGAGCAAAAAACGCGGCAATTTTTGCTTGAAGAGCTTGCTACTTCATAATGGCAATATTAATTTTTATAACTCGACGACTATAAAAGCTACAAAAATTTTGGCGATACACGTCGATAGAGCTTTTTTTCTGATTATCATATCATCAAAATATCAAAATCGACCAGCCGCCCTAAAAAGCTCACTTCGCAATAACAGCCACTCATTTTGTCATTTTTTTTTGTAAATAACTACTTATTTTGAAAACAGCGATTTCACAATCAATTTAAATTGATTTTGAAATAAGTATTTTATCAAAATAATTCGGTTTTTTAACAAAATGTACTAAATTATAATTGAATTGTAGAGCAATTCCCTTGCAATGTTGCTATTACGGCCAGATTTTAGGTCCCCAGATGTTGGTTAACAGCATTTAAGCTTGAGGACGGCAGTGTAGCGGTCTTAGTATAGAGAGTCACTCGCGTGGAGGTGAAACTTGATGTTGGGTGATCGATGTGGGGTGATCTAGACCTGTGTGTCGAAGGCGATGTCGTATAGCTGGCTGTAGTGTGAGACGTAGTGCACGGTGACGCCGGCGCGCACGAAATCCGGCAGCTCCGACACGTCACGACGGTTCTCCTCCGGCAGGATCACCGTGTCCACGCCGGCGCGCTTCGCCTGAAATACACCACAAAATTACATCAATGTATAATTAGGGAAAATTCCATGTGAGTCCCCCCCCCCCGGCTAATAGATGACGTACCGCGATGATCTTCTCCTTGATCCCGCCGACGGGCAGGACGCGGCCGGTGAGTGTGAGCTCGCCTGTCATGGCGAGTCGGGGACGCACCGCGCGACGCAGACACAGCGACACCAGCGCCGTACACACCGTCACGCCCGCTGACGGACCGTCCTGAAACATTTATACCACTCACAGCGCCGGCTAACGTAGCGTTACCTTGTCGATACTTCGGAAAAAGATAATGGCAGATTCTTTCTATTTTTTGTAACGGGCTTGGGCCCACCACACTTTCCCACCACTGCATCTCCTGTGTCGCCAGGATCGACAGCGGTATCCAACCACGAAAATCCGCAGATGATCTCAGGGAGCCCGAAGGACGTGTTAAAGCTGTCTTCCAGCCGCAACGAAATCAATCAGAAGAATATAAGAGTAAGTAGGAAGTATTCAATTGCCTCCACATAAAAAGTGGGAGACAGCACAAAGTTGCAATGACCAAAAGTCAAACTGCAGTTTCTTTCTTTTTTAATAACCAAGCTAGACGTTACTCCTCGACTAAAGTTTTAATGTCGACAAGAGACAGAAACTCCCTTCATAGTGACGGTAATAGTACTACAGATTCTAATACTCGCCATGATTTACTAAAGACTTTTCGATGACGGAAGAAATCGATATAAGAAAGCTTTCCGATCGCCATGCTAGGGACGGTACAAAGCTGTTAGCAACTGTACTTTCGAATATCTACTGACGCTTTGCTAGCCTTGTAGATAGTTCAACGAGCGGCCCTGGCTACCGAGAAAGTGCTTCTTTACGCAAGATAGACAAAGCGACGGATGCCCGAAGGAAATCTGTAAGTTTTTCTTACTATCTGTCAGTTTGTGTACTGATGCTTTGCTAGCCCATAGGCCACCGCGTCAGTGTCATACGAATGTAAGTTATCTGCCGCGCGCACAATTTCTCTGATCAGAAATTCAGATAATGTGCGGCCCGAACAAAGAAGGACAGCGTCAACTTCACATATAAAAGGACAAAGTATGTAATTATAGAGCAGAAACTAAAAAACTATCGGTTTCTGTAGACTTGTCGACGACAGTTGTTTTGTGTACATATTATTACAACTTTAAAGAACAAACTGCCCTGACCACGACTAGCTTCAAATTGACGATGGATATCGCATCGAAGAAATTCGACCGAAAGTCTTCGAAAATCCTATCTATCCTAGCTATCGAAGTTCCGGCGAACGGTAACCATATATAGAACGACTGAAATGACGTCAAGGGGGCTTCGGTCCTGACCGAGCATGCTATCTCGCTAGGCCGGAAGATCTTCCTTGCGGTGCCCACCCATCGCAACAGATGTAACGACCAAATGACGTCATATCGTAAGCGGAACAAGTAACTGTCGTGATCTTCATAGAGATGGATCGCGCGCGGCTTGCCTGTTGTATCGTATTTATGCGCCGCTGCACGTACACAAAGCTGTAAGTTTGCGTGCAGTGGCGTATGAAGATGACCTACCTGCCCCCCTAGACAAATGGCAAGTGCTTATCATTTACGAAGATCGCTTGACGTGTTTATGTATGGGATTGACATTGTCGAACGAAAAGTTAAAAGTCGTTCGACAATGTCAATCGTCAAAAGGGGCTGGTATATGTACTGTATATTGTAAGGTTACCTTTGGAGTGGCTCCCTCGGGCACGTGCACGTGTAGATGCTCTGTCTCTAGCATGGTGTTGTCGGGGTCGCGCTCGGCCACGAAGTTCCGGGCGACGGTGAGCGCGATGCGGGCGGACTCTTTCATGACGTCACCGAGGTGGCCCGTCAGCTCCAGCGTCCCCCCCGACCCCGCGCCCGCCTCCACCCCGCCTCTCGCCCCGCCCGCACGCCGCCGCACCACAGACTCTATGTACAACGAGCTGCCACCTGCGAATAAAGATAGTTCAACTCGGTTGTGCGCGCCGCTGCAAAACACGTGCGTTCCTTAAAAAAAACAGATGATGCCCGCAACTTTGTAGCGCCAAAATTCATTTATCGCGCGGGAACCGATAAAAAGTATTCTATGTCCTTCCCCGGGACTCAAAGTATATCATTACCCAGCTAAATCGGCTCAGCAGTGTGGGCGTGAGGAGGTAACAGACAGACACACTAACGCATTTATATTATTAGTATAGTAGGATATATCGTTGGTCTCACCCATGGCCGTCCAAGCCAGTCCCATGACGACGCCCGGGGGGGTGTCATCGTACATGCGGTCGTGTTTGAAGGCGGGCTGTCCGACCAGGTCAGTCAGCGCCCCCGCCCCCACCGACACACCCTCCGCCGCCCCGCTCACTATCTTGTACGCCACCTTGCGCGCGATCTGGCAACACCATTATACTATATAATCTACCCATTCTAAAACGTCGGTAGAATTTGCCTTACGTTTATTGCATCAATGAAGACTTCCATTACAATCGGAAAAATTATTTGAAATCAAAATTTGCAGGCCATTTCGGAATGCAAAAAATAAAATAAATTATAACAATGAGATTGCTCGTTATTCGGTTATTCCGATGTTTTTACAAAGTTTACCTTCTCTATGTGTTTCTGTAGATTACGGACGCCGCTCTCCCGGCAGTAGGACCGTATGAGGGCGTCGAGGGCGTCGTCGTGCAGCCTGAGCTGGTCCTCCGTCAGGCCGCAGTCGGCGCGCGCGGCCGGCACCAGGTACTGGTCGGCTATCGCCCGCTTCTCCTCCGCGACGTAGCCCGACATGTTGATCAGCTCCATGCGGTCCCGGAGCGGCTCGGGGACGGTGTCGAGCACGTTGGCCGTGCACACGAAGAGCACGCGGGACAGGTCGAGCGGCACGTCGAGGTAGTGGTCGAGGTAGTTGGCGTTCTGCTCGGGGTCGAGTAGCTCGAGCAACGCCGACGCCGGGTCGCCCGCCGCGCCGCGACCTATCTTGTCCACCTGATATGACACACGTAATAATAGTTACAAACAAAAATAACATTTTCTTTATTTCAGACAATTCCAGTCCAAACTTGTTAGTAACAGATATCTTAGCCTAGTTAATTTATATTTGTGTGAGCTTTGACGCCTATGACATTAAATACAATAGGGAATATGCATTATTTTTCTTTCTTTCTTTAAAAAAATCTATCGTTATTGAAAAACGATGTAGACCAATCAGCTTTTTGATAAAATTGAAAACAAACGAGTTACAAGCCTTTAAAGTAGTCAGTTAGAAAGAGAGTTCCGATATTAATTGTGACGTCAAAGTCCATAAGCTGCATACAAAGTTCTAAATAACGTTTTGAGAGAAAGAGATGGGCAGAAAACTTAAAACGTTAATATCTTACTTATTTCTCAACAAAATTCAGAGATTTTTTGTGATTCTGTATATCTTTTAGCCCACTATCATAATAATTTGCATTTAATAAATTTCGTTTAACACACATCTTCCCTATTACAACACTAATACCAGCTACCATTAATTATAGCTTGACCACAACCGCTATACCGCGATCTAGGAACGTGGGACGGGTAAGAAAGACACACGAGGTCAATATAATTGCTGGACGTATCTTACTTACTTGTCTATAGCCAAGAAATATTTAAGCTTTTTTAACGGCGTGTAATAGTGTTTCTTCATTATAATAATCTGCCAACTTAAAAATTATATTCCTCTCATCATGAGATAACGCATAGGTCATGCGTTATCTCATGATGAGATGCATCTTGGAATTTTGTCTCTACTACCGCCGTCGGCGTTGACGGCCCGTAGTAGGTAACCATGGCAACCATCCCCCGTCTCGCCGCGCTCATACCCAAGGCGCGGTATAGCGATCAAGCTATAACACACATAGTTCAACTTCACAATATACATTTCATTTGCGATGACGCAGCAGGCACCGTGCGAGAAAACAAGACTTACCCAAACATGGCGCCGTGCGCCAATACTCGTATGATTTTTACATTTATTAAATGCAAATTATTGTGATAATGAGCTAAACAATATAATATTCAGAATGACATAAAATTCAAACAAAAATAATATTAGCAATTTAAGTTTTCTACCCACCTCTTTCTATCAAAACGTAATTTAGTATGAACTTTGTATGCAGTTTATAGACTTTGATGTCACAATCAATATCGGATATCTCTTTCTAACTGACTACTTTAAACGCTTATAAATTTGTTATTTTAAATGTTATCATAAAACTAATTGGACCATTACTAAAACAAAGACTTAAAAATTATGCATATCGAGTTGAACTAACTATAAAGACTATCGTTAATAGACTAGGAGGAGTAAACGAGATACCTCATCTATTAGCACGAGTGGGTTCTCGGTGCCGGTCTTCTTGAGGCACTGCACGAGTTTCCCGGGCATGGCGCCGACGTAGGTCCGGCGGTGACCCTTCACCTCGGCCACGTCCGACATCCCGCCGACGGAGAACCTGAAGTACTGCCGGTTGAGGGCGCGCGCTATCGACCGCGCTATCGACGTCTTGCCCACGCCCGGCGGACCGTGGAAGCACAGGATCTTGCCCTGGGGGTGGTGAGACTTTCGTACAGAAGATGATGATACACGACTGTCGGATCAGAGATGTGTAATTCATTCACAAACTTACACATACAAAATCTTACTAACTATAGAAAGACGATATAATACAAAAGGATAGAGACAAAACAGATTGAAAGAGATAAAATTTGAGAGAGAACATATAACACATATTAAGAAAGAGACAAAAGCTGCGAGGAATAGAGACAAAAACATCTCGCTTGCGATTTCGAGAGGAACATATTGTAAGAGCGAGATGCAATCTGAGAGGGAAGACATGAGAGCCTAAACCTTAGCAGATTTGCATCCGGACAAATGTAGACATAAGTGGATTAAGCAGGTAACTAACATTTAAAAAACTGACGACTTTTGCGTACATTAACGCTTAAGCGCGAAAATTGATTTGCAATTAAAATAAAGGATTGGATTTAATGTATAGCTAGTTAAACAAGTTAGTTAGTAAAATCACAAAATTATATAATTTATCAAAATTTTATGGGATAAAATTATTATTATATGTGATTGATTGAAGTGTTGATTCATGGTGGAAATTCATGTTCATACTTAATGAAACTCACTTTTCTTGCACTTTTTGCACTATATTTTCTTAGATTTTACGAATTTATAATAAAAAACACGACCGGTTTTGACAAAGTCATGACACCTGATGATGACTTTGTCGAAACCGGTCGTGTTTTTATTATAAACTAGCTGACCCGGCGAACTTCGTACCGCCTTAGCGTAGAAATGATGCACTACTTTATATTGTGTACCTGAGC
>JAOTAV010067786.1:0-13910 GCA_026546445.1 Cyclargus thomasi | reverse complement strand
ACAAGTCCCTCGGGTACTTAGCACAGGACCAGACTGACGTGGTGTGAAGCGTCCATAGATATTATTATTATTATTATATTTCGTCATCACACACACATACAGAACAGCAGATTATGACAATGAATAGCAAAATTGGCCCAAGCTCAGCTAAACACAGCAAGCAAGCTACAAGCAAGCTCGCTGCAACAGTATTCTGCGAGGGCCAAGGTTTAGATCTTGGCTAGCCCCCCTGGCCTAAAAAACTGGTGTAGCCCTGGCATAAAGTTGTATGTTGTGATAGTAGCGATTTCAATCAGTCATCTCCGCCTATTTACGTCATCTAAACATTGGTCCTCGCGTCTGGTCTACAAGGATACGTAAATAACACCTCCCTTAGTTACACTATTTGTTTTGTTTACAGGTGGGGGAAGGTATAATTGTACGCTTTGAGTTTGAAATAATCTTTATTTGTATCGGACCGACATAAACATTTGTTTCAACAAATAAGTTACGTAAATAAGATAAAAGCCGAAACTCTCTGGAGTTTCGGTTTTTATTTACCTGTCAAGCTGAAGTTATACTTGAGAACGCACGAACCGATTTCCATGCTTTTGAATTCCTTAGAAAGATCTTGGGCTTCGTTACGCTTATAGCATAGAAAATTTTCAAGAGAAAAGCAGGAAAACAAGGAAAATCAACGCAGACGAAGTCGCGGGCATAAGCAGTAAATACTAAAATTAAAAACTGAGCGGTGCATTTCTATCCACAATTCCAAGCCACGGTCTACCACATGTAGCAGTTGTATATAAGACCTTGTGAATGCTTTTGTCCATAAGCTAGAAAAAAATGGCTCCTTTGGCAAATACTGAAGAATAAGGAAAATACTCGCTATTTAGCCAGTTTTCACCATTTTTTGCTTGTTGAATATAATGTTAGTTATATAACGCGTTATGTTTTTTAAATGTCGCGTGGGTATCGTTTAATTTTTTTCGCAAATATAACTTCCATTTATAGTCTAAGAGTTACACGCTCTGCGGAAATCTAGCTTTAAGCTTTAAATCGATTCATTGCATCTATAAATCAAACAATAAAACTAGTATAAGCACGAAATGGACATGTAATCCTACCAAAAACATTCTGTAAAAAACAGGCCAAGTCTCAATTGAGCTGCTTGTTTATTTTTAAAAAGTAATGAAATTTAGACAAAGGTGTGCAAAGCCTTCCTGTGATTTGTTTATTTTTATAATTAATGTTATACGACTGGCCGTTGACTTCTACACTCTAACGAATAAAGTATGGTCAAAGGCCAGTCATATAACATTAACTATAATAATAAACAAATCGCAATAAGGAGTCTTTGACTTGGCACGCCTTTATCTATATTTCATTAACTCTTACAAATAAACAAGCTGTTCAAGCGAGACCTGGCCTGTTTTTGGTGGTATGTCATCATTAAAAAATAAGTTTTTGGCAATTTTTAAATTTTGCCTTTACGTGACCATTAAACCAGAGCTCTGTACCTAATGCTTTCTAAGTTTATGGGAGGTAGTAGTTCTATTTTGAAGATCATGAGTGAGTGAGTGTCGAAAAAGCGATACTTTGCTGTCGTTTATCTTTAGAACTAACAGAATTTCGGATTTTCAGTATGTTTTGTGAGCTTACTAGGTGGCGAAAATCTCATTTCATACTGGTATTATTCAGAGGTTCTCAAATAGGGGTCTGAAAATGCGGTATCTTCTGATTCCTGTAAAGATGGTACGGCAGGGTTTGCTTTGCGCTCGACTTGGCGATACCACTACCGTGGCTGAATTATTTATTATTATATGATCACCGATACTTAATAATCTGGTGGTTATTATCAGTGATCACATAATAATAAGTAATTAACAGAGCAACTCGCGTGCGCGCACCAGGTGAAGGCGGAAGATTAAACATTTAGTTCATTTTAGTTACCATAGACTGCGATTCGCAATAGAGGTTCCCAACGTTTTCTTATTTCTGCTACTTTTTTGTAAATAGCTGGGACTACAATAGAAAATAACACAAAATAACTATAAATCCAGCTGGTTTGCTATCGAAGGATCGAGTTATTTAAATAGGATGTAAACTATAGTTTATCTTGTCTGTATGTACCCAGAACAAAACTACCGCTGTTAACTTTATCATTTTTAAAAACTTTACGTAAAGCAGATATTTACAGCCTCCTCCTATAGACGTAAATGGTATGTTTTATGTTCATGTCCTTGAATGATGTCACACTCTTTCTCCTTTTGGATAAGTATAGTTCGTTCACCAGTGTTGCCAATTTATGAATCAAACTTCCCCTCGTAAAAACTTTGATCTAATTGTATACTCACGTTTTACGGTGGGAGGGAAGAAATTTATATTTCGTTGTCATTATTACGACGGTCATAAAAAGTCGTATTTGCACCCATGCCACCTACGTCGCGTAACTTGTTAAGTAAAGTTTGGGTGGTGCTCGTTATGTGATAAATTGAATACAAAAGGATGTATCTACTATTTTCTTTATCTACCATATCTTATTACTATTACTAAAAAATATCTATCTGTCCATCCGTCCTGTCTTGTTTTTGGGCTGTATCACAAGGATTGGGATAGGTATAGACTTCGGAAATTGTTGCAGAATGTGTATTGTCTGAATATGGAAACATTACGTTTTAAAAACTAAAAGACAACTACTAAAACACGGTTAAAATAAGAAACAAGAAAATATAGTGACATGGACATGTTTAAAGGATAGCCATGGTCGTATGCCCCTACTTACTGTATTTAAACAGAATAATATACTATAGTTAAAATACTATAGTTATTAATGAAATAAATTAAGGGGTATGCCCCTTATTATCTATCTTATCTATAGCTATCCTTTAAACATATCCATATCACTATATTTTCATGTTTCTTACTTTTTACCGTGTTTTAGTTTTTTAAGCGTTATTATTATTTCTATTATTTTAGGGCTCTCGTACTCTCGAAGAAACATAATTCTTAATATTCTTGCAATCAGTAGGTGATTGCAAGCAAACCTGTGAGAATAAGTTAATCAAGTTTACATATTTGAAATGGGCTTATAGAGATCTTTCATTTGATATCCCACACGACACCGTAAGGAAATATATATTTTTTTGTTCTTCACTTTAAGCCCCCTAGATGGCGCTATAGTCAATTTAACGTGACGCCATGTAGCCTTTCACTAGAGTACAATCACTCTCGATTGACTTCTAACGACACCTCATTTGTCCAAAGGATAAGTCGTTTTAAAGTTATAAGAGAACAGATGAACAGCCATACACTGGCCAAAAACATAGACAACCCTCCTTTTTGCTTTGCCATACTCGGGTAAAAATCTCTAAATAGGACAAATTATGACAATAATGTGTCCTGTTTATAGACTTTTCATATTTTATGTGACTTTTCATCATTTACTTGTCATGTTTTACTTTTTTGTAATAAAAAAGAACATCGCGTCGAGTGCGGCCTTAATAGACGAATTTAACCCTTTAGCATAAGCACAGGTGCGTGTGAACTGTGAACGCGTGAAATCACTGTAACACCGCGGTGTGGGGTAAAACTGTCCCATCATCAACCCCCGCGATTATACACGGTCGAATGTCGTGACGTCACAATTTTCGAAAAGCACAGACAAGTGAATCGATTAACGAAAACGAAATCACATTGGGGGTCGTCCATATTTTATATCATACAAACATTTAATTTTTTAATCCTTTAATTGTGCTGATATATTTAAATACCTTTGGTGTATTGTTTAATCACTTTAGGTATGCCGTATGCAGTAGCTGTTACGTACCTGACGTTTTTTAAAATTACATAATTATGTAAAAATATATTGTAGGTTATAAGCATTCAGTGCGTACCAGGATAATTTAAACATAATATTTTAGAACAATAAAACATTTTTTTTTTCCCATCCAGAACATAAGTTAAACTCTTCCACACATACATTCTGTTGCGAAATGCAATAAAAAGAGTAACAGATATACAACTAAAATGTAACAAATGAAAATCAACTGAGTATTCCCAAACCTTCATCTTGACTAACATACGTGGGTTTTTAGATTTAAGTACAGCCAGAAAATAAATCAACAAAATGTTTAATAAATAACCTCATGTATGTTATTTATTAAAAATTTTAGGTAAAATTTAGTCAAATTTTTTAAATATTCAAAAAACTTACTTGTTGGTTACTTAGCTTAGTTTGTCCTATTTATAGATTTTTCCGTCTTCATTGACCTTTAGTTTAAAAAATTACTGTACCCAATACCTGCTTACAAATTTACTTTTTTATACGTTGTTTATTAAATTATATTGTTAATAATCTTTCACTGATTTTCTTGACTCTACATCCAGCATTAGAAGGCTGTAGGGGACATAATGTGTTAAAAAACTGACACGCACGATCATCCCGCGCTTTGTATGATAATACTGATGAGATCTTTTAGATGGCAATCACTGGGGAAAAACATTCAAATCACTTCGAAATGCCTCGGGTATCATTGTCCAGAGACAATAGGCGATATACCGATATTGATGTTCGTATCGGTGTCAATAAATACTTCACTTACAGATAGATGTTTTGTGCGTGGCGATTTGGACGCGCGCACGAAAGGTTCCAAGCAAAAAAAAGTTTTCGCCGTCCATTAATTGCGTGAGATGCTACCCCCTTCATCCATATGATATATATAATATGATTTGGCTGCACTCTTCCCGTTCCCATGATTTTGCGTAATGTGTGGACGCCCCTTGAGCAAACTTACCTATGCTTAATTTTGACACATTTTTTTTAAATTCTGAATTGTTTCAAAAGACTCATAAATAGCGATTGGTCAGCCACAGACCACCTACAACATAAATAATTTGAAAACTTATTTATTTTTTATAAAATTTGAAAATCTGAATGTTAATTAAACTATCATCTTTGGATGAGTTTAAATGAAAGCAATTTAGGCTAGGTAATTATTATTATTGACCGAAATAATGATTAACATAAGACATTTTTGAAACAAAAAGAAACAATTTTCGAAAGATTTATAATGCTTTTATAATTTCAAATTTGGAAAAGAGTTCGAACTTCGGGGAATTGGGAAAAAATGTCAATTATAAGGCTTTTAAATAGGACATTGATAAGGCTAAGGGCCGTCGGCGCCAAGATCGCAACGATACGGGATAGAACAGTAATCGTCAATAAAATCTCAATTTAGATGGGCGAGATATGGAGTGAATTACGGACGGCACAGGAGAACACGAAAACCTACTCGCGCGCGGAATGCGCCCCTGACACCGCTAACGAATTAGGTACTTCAAATTGGGCCTTTGACGCGTTTTTTTTCTTTTTTTGACTTTATAACGCAAGGGAATATCTGTCTCTGTGTCATTTTTTTAATGGCGCCGGTGTGTTTATTGTAGCTAAAAACAAAGTTTTGATGATATGAATTTAAATTAAGCATTAAATTGTTTACCCAAAAAATGTTTGTTTTTGTAGATTATTTCATAGAGTACGTATGTACGTTTCTACGAATTTGTTCTCAAAAATTATTATTAGAGATTTTTGACTACTTATTCCCTCAAAAAGTTAGGTGACATGTCGACCCCTAAATTCCTGGGGGGTTAGGCAAGACCTAAACGTTTTCGTTTCTTTGTAGAATCGCCAAAATATATGGAAATGGCATAAGACGTAACGAACGTCTGTCTTTACTAACCCCCCTGGTATAAATTACGGTTAATACCAGAGGGGTTAGTAAAGACCGACGCCTCTAGATTGCACTTCCATCGTATAAAATGCTAGATTGACATTGCCGGTACCACCACATGTATGACGATGATGAAGCTCGAAGGGAAATTGTACACACTTGACGGGAAAAGTCATTTCCTGGCAGGAAATTAACTCCACATTACAGCGATTTGGAGCAAAACGCTACGAACTAATGTAAACGTGCCGTGTAAATATTTCCTCCTAGACCTAACTCGATCGAATCACAATCAATTAGATACAAGAAAATAGAAACTGATTTGATCAAATCCTCATCATTATTTAATAAAACTCTATCAGTGCCACAATCCGCTATACTTATTGGATGATATGTGATAAAGGCCACAAATGAAATTTTTTCAAAACTTTGGAGTTTTTTATATGGAGTACTGAGGTCTGAGAGTGCAGCAAAGCCGTATGGAAGCTATGTTAAGTGTATGTCACATAGTGGATGTGGGACTCTACTCCGTTCTCAAAATGGGAGAATAAACTGTATTTGTTCTCTTGTCCTTTTTTGCCGCTTGACAAATTAAAAAAAATATATTAACTTAAATACTCTGCAAATTATTTGCACTTTTTGCAGATATTGCAAACCAGTTTGAAGTTACAATTCGTTAATACCTAGTTAAAATAATTGTTATACTAAATATGTAGACAATTAGTCCTAGCAATTAATATTATAATGTATAAATCGTCGTCAGGGGTCAGCGGCAGGTCAGAATTGCTGAACCTTATCATATGTGGCTCAGCTAGCCAGTGCCGTGGACTTTACAAAACGCCATGTTTGTTATAAATTGTTTGAGAAATTAAGTTTGAATAACTTTTACAACAGAGGGCTATATCGCTTTACAGAAATCTATACAATTATATAAAATCCTGAACTGTATGTTTTTAGGAATCACCGTACATCCTAAACCACTGATCGCAGAAACACGACATTTAGGGAGGAGTGTTCACCGTATGTCAAGGGATTTTTCGAAATTCGTCCCCTAAGGGGTAGAAAGCGGGGTTAAAGTTAGTAAGCGAGAATGCGATTCCATGGTCAGATCTGATCCAAAAATTGCAAAAACATAAATTGATACATTTGATGGTAGATTTAATTTATAGTTGTATCCATAATAATATTATAAAATAATTTGAAAGTGTGTCTGTCTGTTACCTCTTCACGTCCAAACGGTTCAACTGATTTTGCTGAAATTTGGTATGGAGATACTTTGAGTCTCGAAGGGCACAGGATACTTTTTATCGCGAACAAATGTACGGTTACTGCGATAACCGAAGCTTTGCGCAACGGAGTTTCGGGCAAATTTTTAGAATACTGGAGCAGGATTACGGAGTAAAGAACTAAAGGATAATTTTCATTGGCAGGATCTAGATCGATAAAAAAATATACGTAATATAAATGACGATTAAAGAGTCAAAAAAAGTAGTTTATGAATCTTCATGAACAACGACTCTTTATTTATAAATATTATTCCAAAATTCTTATTTATTTATACCTAGTATAATATAATTAACGTATCAATAACATTGATAAAGCGTTTTAAAAGAGTAATCGATATAATCAAGTGTTATGTATATTTAAGACGATATGAGCGTGTCGGCCTCTACCTGACCACAAAAAACTTCTGAGCGCGCCGCGGACCTAATCAATTTATGGGGCGCTAACTGGAACACGGAAAATGTATTAAGGCGTGTGCTGGCGTGTGAAGGCGTGTGGCGAGCACTGTGGGAACGCCACTGGTTCACCACCACTGCACTGCCCAAACGTATTGTAGATACGACAAAATGGTTATCAACTGTAAATCTCGGTACATAAGCCTTTTATATTTTTTTAATATCCTTTTTAAGGGTAAATTTTATGGTCTAATATTCTCTAAATAAATTTTATAGTCTAATATCTTTAACACAAAGGCTTTGCTCTATAATCGTGTTAAATGGTAGAAGCAGTTTTCTACTTTGCTTCTTTTCAATTTTTTTCTGGGTCAGCGACAAAATTGTATAAAATAAAGCCAAAAATAAAATTGGCTAACAATTGTTTTGTCTTGCTATTCACATGTAGATCAAATTACCCATAAAAAGATTCCACGGCGCTACCCGGCGTTATGTAAATAACGCTGTTTCCATTCAAAATACAGGCGACAATGGAGAGACACAACAAAAAGCTATAAAAATGTGAACATAATTTAATATAATAAAACGTTATTACACTTTATAACTTTCATAATATTTAACCACACACAAAAACGATTATAAAATAACATAAAAGCCATTCGAGAATAAACTGTAAAAAATATAAATTAACGAATTCAAAACCCTACACAATTAAAACCGTATAATTGTAAACAATAAAATTCACGGCGCATCTGAGATTCTTTTGGAACAAAAACAATTACTTAATAAAGCGTATTTACTCATGAAACACCTCAATCAGACATAATCGCTTTCCGCTTTAATCTCTTTATCACAACAGCACCCCGGCGTAAAAATCATTTCTGATAAGATTAATGTGAGAAGAGCTTTTTAAATAAAAGTGTTAATGGTATGTTAATCCCATTCGAGCTTCAAAAAGTATTACAAAATTTTTAATCAATAACTACTTTAAAGACACGTAAAGATTTGAAATTGGTTTCACTTGTTCCATATTTCAGTCATGAATATAACTTATTCCATATTTAGGAAAAAAAGGATACATAATATGCGGTCCAGCTTAAGAATATTTAAGTTCCAGTTTCACCAGATGCGTAAGGTCATAACCTACCAAGACGAAAACATTTTAATACAATCACAAAAGATGAAAATTATATCCCATATCACAAGGAACATCAGTATTCAAATATGAAATATAAAATTAGGTAGTTTAAGTAAGGATTTCGGTTAGGACAAAAAAATATGAAGGTGACAATATAAATAACAATTTAGCCCACCCCGTTCGGTCGGATTAACATAAGAATGCCGCGTACAGACTCACACAACCTCATCCACACACTCATACACATTCGAATGCACTTATACAGCCCTATCTACACGTCCGTACACACTCACACACACACCCGGCCGCCCACTATTTGCGTCTCGGGCCCTCGTTGTTTCTTTATACGTCGAATTTAATTTTGATTTACGATAATCTACAGATTGTGCGCAAAACTGATGCACCCAAATTTCATCTTGTGACAATGGGAGGAGGTGTCATTGTGTGAGCTAAGTAAACATTTTCTTAGAATGGTGACTCATGAGTCATGAACCATGCGTTATATGGATGACTACCAGCAGAATATTGTTCACAAATAATAATTAATGAAAAATTTCTTTTTAGAAAGATTTATAGAGATTCGAAATTCGGTAATTTTTGAAATTATGGTACATAATATACATTTAAATCTCGATACATAAGTTATAACGTGTTGTTACGTGCTACTTTTAGGCAGAAAGAACTGTCATTAAACTTATTTCCTGACATCAATTCGTATCACGTAGAAGAGAATAAGATTTTTCTAGGGACGAGAATGTTGAAGTATTTTGATTTGCCACACCTAAAGAATCGTTCAAACATCGTTTTTATTACAAGTTAAAAGATACACAATAACGCATTTAGGGCTACCTTTATGTAAATAAACTTAATGAATCGTGGTCAACCTGTCATTTGACATAATAGTGATAAATTTAAGGCATAATTATTTCAAACGCTCCTTCATTTAAGCGGAGGTGTTCTTATCGGTAAATCGTGACATATAATTTTTCATAATATCTCAATAATGTCCCTCGGTATGGAAGGTGTTATTTATTACCTCAGTCCTGTTAATTTTTTAAAGTATTTCGATTTTTTATTCCTTTTATAACAAAATGTTGTATCTAGAGAAAATACGCTTGTTTTCATTTCTAAATCATAAGGAGAAATTTAATTAACGATATTAAATATATTCCTAAACAGTAAAAGTTTATTTATATTAAGATGTTTAAAAGGTTTTTTTCTACATACGTATGAAGTAAATTAGAATCCAAATTATTTTGTGTGTATCCGTGTCTAGTATTTTTTATCCTTTAATTATATTAACAAGGGCCAAATCAGCATAAACAGCTATTGTTAAGATAAAAGACGCTACATTTTAGTTTATTATGGTCCTCGACGAACTTATCACAGTAACAGCAGTTTATTGTAAGTGTATTTGAGATATTCGACAAAAACCCCGACTAATAAATTGTTGTGTTATCGACGGGACTTTAGAGAGATAAGGATTCAAACTCATCGTTTACGAAACTTTTTCGTTCGCGTTTAGTCCTTTTAGATATCTTTGGGGCCATTCATTTTATTGACAGTTAAGGAGAAGCTCTTGTGCCGTAATAAATCGTGACAGTTATTTAAATTTGGGAAATGTATACATTTTTACCTACACGTCATTCACTTTTCATTTACGTGGATAGGTGTCTAGGCAGAAACGAGCAACATCCTTTACCTGGCACGGTTATGTAACGTGGATAGTATGCCTAAAATATTCATGAACCTTTTGACGCGCCTGGCGAGGCAATTTTTAAGGTATTCTACCGGTTAATTCTATTTAGAAATCTTTTTGATCGATTAATATCTTAGTGTTATTAAATCAAAAGTAAAGGTAAAATACTCTTGTCGAAAAAATCTGAGAAACTAGACGTGTTTTTTATTTTTTTTTTTTAATTCAGATGTTCGATGCTTCGCCTTAACGATGGGACATTTTGTGAGTCACAATCGGCGCGAGATCTTAATTCAGTTGTGTTGTACGGACAGAGCTGATAGCGCACGAGTTTACCTTCATGTATCATTTATATTTAATCCATTATGAGATAATTAACTTACTTTTGATTTATTATTTAGATTTTGTAAAGTTATATCTTTATTTCTGTTCGTTTTTTGTTTGTCTCAAGACGGAATTTTGATAAATTCCTAAAACGACATATCTATAGGAGATACAACCTTTGTGACGTAATTTCAATAAATATATTATGTAATAAACAAAGTTAATAAAAAAATTACAGCGATATAACACATACGAAATGTAACTATTTACGCAAAATGACGTTTTATTTGTAAATAGTGAAATAATTTAATGAAGCTACTATTATACATTGGCTAAAGTCTGGCGGTATGGTTTACGAACCCTCTGTCAAAAAAATTGTCATTTACATACAAAACGCGATTGTGAACAAAGCGTTGTGTTGTCACTTTGTTGTTGAAAATCGCGGTTTGTATAGCAATCTGACGGAGGGTTAATGAACCATACCGTCAATCTTGGGCAATGAAATAAAAAGTTCATTTTCTTTAAAAAGCGATCATTAATGAACAACAATATTATAATTATGTCAGATCAACAACTAACGTTGAATTTGACGTGTTTGTGGATATGGACCTCATTTTGTGGTCAAAATTAGCAAATGGCTACTGTTTGAAAAATGTTAGCAGGTATGTACTTACAATATTGACGAACTCCTGAAACGTGATGGCGTCGCTCGTCGCACTCTTCGCTTTATCCAGCAGGATCTGAAAAAATATTGGTCCGTTAGTTGGCGTCCCACAAAATATTATAATTTGTTGTCTATTTCCAGTTTAAAGATTAAACTCCTTTAAGAAACTGAATCCAACTTCCAATTTTTTTGTGTTTACTATGCACTTATAGCGATAGTTTAGCGACATATTATCTGAAATGGAAAAAACCGTTTTTTTTTTCACTACTCAGTTCTCATAACTTCGTACCGAAAATTTGTAAGTGGTTGAATGAGTTAACATTGTAAAAACGTGTAAAAATTGTATCACCTTCATGATGCATATTACAAAAAAAAACAGTAAACAGGTGATTCATAGAGAGTCGAATCTTGTTACAAGTGTCCATTGGCGACGACTGTTGCTTTCCATCAGATGACCTGGCTACTCGTTTGCCCCCTAATTTCATTTAAAAAAATAACCTCTCGTTTGTGGGTGGCGACCTGTGCCACGAAGTCCGGATGCTGCAGGGTTTGCACAAAGTCCGGCCACGGAATCTCGCCGAAACCCTCGGGATCGAACTAAAACATAAAAAAAAACAGTCAACGACAAAAAAATTGTGGTAACAGAGATCGAGAATATTATACTTGTTTTAGAAAGTTCATAGAAAGTGGTAGCTCCTGTAAAAATACCTATAACGTTCTTTGTTGTAACTTGAATAAAACGTCCAAAAGTTGTATGTCTGTCAAAAACACTTTAGTTGCAATAAGAATACAGAAATCAACCATCCCGATTTTTTTACATTTACTCTCCGTTCTATGTTGGTAAAGTAAAAAAAGATGACAAGTTACTTAAGTTTTGGCTACAATTTTTTACTTTTTCACACACAAAATCCAGGAACTCCCAACTTTTTGTGTGTCAAATAAAACACCACAATCGTAACAAATTATTATGTATGATATGATAATTTCTCCAAAACGAAAACAAAAAAACAATAAGCGCCTATCAGGGCCGCCATTATGTACGTACGTGAGGCTCTATCTTTGTGCTACCGACAACCTTTTCCCCGCTTCTGTACATTTTAATCAGGCAAAAACAGGAAATATTCGTTGGAAACCATCGCCACATCGTAAAACGTAGAATATGATATGCTCGTACGTTTCCAGATTAACTTTTTATTGTTATTGTTATTCGCTATGCGTATCTGTATAATACAAAGCTGTCAAAATTTATTTCTTCTGTGAAATGTTTGGGATATCTGCAATATTTTGCTTTCAAAGAACATACGAATTCAAATAGAAATTTTATTTTCCTGACTTATCGCAGTATCATAAGTCTCTAGCGGGTTGTTTGATTGTTTATTTCTTTGTTGGTTTGAACGCGCTAATCTCAGAAACTACTGTCCGGAATTGATTTTGGTTAGTCCATTTATCAAAAAAGTCCATAGGCTTTAACTTCTAGGGAGAAATTTTCCCCTAAGCTTGTAGTTCATCAGAAAAAAGAATGTACCATGGACATCGATTTTTTTCATAAACTACGAAACTAGTCTAGTAGGTTAAGATGAACAAATTTTTTTATACAATAATAAATAAGTAACACTTTAATCCCTGAAGAGGAGTTCTTATTCCTTGTTCTTATGAATAGTATATTAATTATTTTCTGCTAGCTCTCCCGAGGTTCGAAACTCAGAATGTATGGTAAAGGCCGTTGACGCATATAGGAGCCTTAAATCATTGGTTATAACTTATAATGTTTGCTCTTTGTCCTTAACATTGTAAACACCTTGATAGTTAAGGAAACTATTTACAAACGTATCCATTACATTTTTTGTATATCAATAATTGAGGGTATAACAAAAATAAATAATAAAATTTTGGGGTGTTATTTCCTTTTATGGCAAACTTAAATACCTAAAGCCCTCGCTCAGTTCTCAAGAAAATTTTCCGCTTTTACCGCTGCTATTTTCACCGTAAGCTCTATTTTATTATTATTATTATTATGGAGCCCCTACACACTGCTAAGTTTTCGCACTTACGTTTGTTACTTTCTGTATTATTGTGTATTCGCTCAAGATTGGCGGTATGGTTTATTAACCGATCAAAAAATTTGTTATTTCTATACAAAACGCGTTTGTAAACAAAGTGTTGTGTTGTCACTTTGTTGTTGACAATTGCGGTTGTATAGAAATTTGACAGAGAGTTAATGAACCATACCGCCAATCTTGAGTAAAAAGACAATGAAGGAGCGCGTCCACTGCACCGGAATCGAGGCGTACAGAGGAGACGGAGCGTCACGTCGTCGACTTTATCGAAATAAGGATGGGGTAGGTCCGCTGCATTCGAATTCAGCATCGGCAATTTAGTATATTAAGACATCTATCAAAACGTCAACAAGTCAAAAAATTATAAAGTAAAGAGTTTTATAAAACAATAATAGTATAAAAAGGTTTAAGTTTATCTATGTAGAGTTGCGACTCTTCGGGTGTTACGGGTGTCCATGGGCGACGGTAGTTGCTTTCCGTAGGTAACCCGTCTGCTCGCTTGCCCCCTATGCATCATTAAAAAAAACAAATCCTTCCGCTCCGTACGCTCCGATTCCAAAGCAGTGCACGCGTACCGTCTTAGTAGTAGACTTACCCTGTCAAACAGGAGGCGCCATTTCTGTAAACAAAAGAGCAGCGTTTGTTAAAAC
>JAOTAV010067765.1:0-13914 GCA_026546445.1 Cyclargus thomasi | reverse complement strand
ACTGAGAGAACTCATGATTCCTTACAGATACGACTTTGGGGTTTTCGGTCTTGTTTTAAGAACTGAAAGCATATGCTGCTACAATTTAAAATTTATTCATTATCATCATCACTGCAGTTACACCAGGCACCATTCATTATGATTCTATTCGTTGGTACAAAATCTTACTTATTGGTGCTAAACGATTAGGATACTTATCATGAGACGAAAATACTATTTCCCTTAAAATTTTTAGGTATTCTAGGGTATTATAGGGGCATAATGCGATAATGAATGGGGCCTGGTGTGGTAACAGTGATGATGATTATGAATATATTTTATATGTGTAGTAGCATATGCTTTTAGTTTCTAAAATAAGGCCGAAAATGGCCTCAAAGCCATATCTGTAAGGAATCACGAGTTCTCTCAGTACCTTCGGAACCATGGTATACCAACGGTACCAAATCTAACTTTTTTGTAACATATATATGGGACGCTTCTATAGAAACCAAAATCACTACATGTTTCTATACAAATTTAGAGGTATATGTATAGTATATATACTATGTATAGACACTCGCAACATCAGGGTTGCATGTGCGTTGCGGGCCTTTTAAGAGGGAATACGCTCTCTTCTTGAAAGTTTGTAGGTCCGGAAATACTGCTGGTAATAGTTCATTCCAGAGCTTTACTGTGCTAGGCAGAAGTTACCTGAAAATCTTACTGTGGAAGACTGCCATTCATCAAGACGCCATGGGTGGTAAACCTTCTGCGTAGGTCGATGGCGAAAAGTTGCAGGTGGAATGATTCCTAACAATTCCTCTAAGCACTCCCCGAGATAAAATCTATAAAGGATGCAGAGCGAAGCTACATCTATATTGTATATATGTATGTATATTGTATATTGTAGTAGCATATGCTTTCAGTTCTTAAAACAACGCCGAAAACCCGAAAGTCGTATCTTTAAGGAATCACGAGTTCTCTCCGTACCTTCGGAAACATGGTATATATTGGTTTAAAATTTTACTTTTTAGTAACATACACCTGGGACGCTTCTAAAAAACCAAAATCACTATATATTTCCATACAAATTCTGAGGAGTTTCCTTTATATTATTACTCATGGATCCTATCATCAGGTTTGAGAAAATGGGACCAAATTGGAGTAATATCCTGTACAACAAAGAAACAATTTTGAGAATTGATTCACTATCGGCGGAGAAATCGTTGAACATACAAAATATCCACAGCCAAACATATGACCTCCTCGTTTTTGGAAGTCGGTTAAAAATAATTAAAAGCTTGTTAAAATACGTTATTCTTTTGAATCATTTATTAAGGATCACATTTTCTGATCTGAAAAAGAATAAAATTACTTATTCACTAAAGCTAACCTTACTCCTCAGAAAGAATTTAATTTAATAACAATAATAATTAATTTGCGTTGGTAGTAGTGCACATGGGAGTTAAAAACTATGGTCAACGTTGAAAGTAAACTTTCAACGTCGACCTTGTCCCTGTCGTTGTCCCTATTTTTATGCCTGCCCTTGTCCCTGCTGTTGTGCCTGTCCTTGTGCCTGTCCTTGTCCTTTTTGTCCCTGGCCTTGTCCCTGCAGTTGTGCCTGTCCTTGTGCCTGTCCTTGTCCTTTTTGTCCCTGGCCTTGTCCCTGCTGTTGTGCCTGTCCTTGTCCTTTTTGTCCCTGGCCTTGTCCCTGCTGTTGTGCCTGTCCTTGTCCTTTTTGCCCCTGGCCTTGTCCCTGCTGTTGTGCCTGTCCCTGTGTCTGTCCTTGTCCTTTTTGTCCCTGGCCTTGTCTCTGCTGTTGTGCCTGTCCCTGTGCCTGTCCTTGTCCTTTTTGTCCCTGACCTTGTCCCTGCTGTTGTGCCTGTCCTTGCGCTTGTCCTTGTCCTTTTTGTCCCTGGCCTTGTCCCTGCTGTTGTGCCTGTCCTTGTCCTTGTCCCTGTCCTTGTCCCTGTCCTTGTCCCTGTCCTTGTCCCTGTCCTTGTCCCTGTCCTTGTCCCTGTCCTTGTCCCTGACCTTGTCCCTGTCCTTGTCCCTGTCCTTGTCCCTGTCCTTGTCCCTGACCTTGTCCCTGTCCTTGTACTTGTCCCTGTTTCTGAGCTTGTCCCTGTATCTGTTTACTGTCGTTCATGTTTATATTTGTATTTTGGTTGCTATTATTATTGCTGTTTGAGTTGCCATTCTTGGCGTCATTCCTATTTGTGCTGCACGAAGCTGTAAATTTACTTAAAATTAATTAAACAACGTTTTGCTATAAACGACATACAATTCTCTGCGTTAAGCATAATATTATATGAGTCTAAGCACACCTGTTATATTATTTCAGTACTTTAAATTATGGCTGGTTAATATTATTCCAATGTAGAAACAGAATCCAGATTTAGATTGCTAGTAGAAATATGGTAAAAGTACACGGGATTACTACATAAATTGCATTACTTTGTCTTTTAGTGCCAAAGTATTTGATTACTGGTTGAAATAATGTTAATCCCCCTTTTATCAAATCAACTTTCAGATTAAGAAAGAAATGTTATCGTTAAACACTTACGACATGTGCCAGATGTAAATGATACAACATAAGCTAGCACGAGAAGTACACAGATAGATAAATAGAGCTTCATGTTGGTACTTTCAACAAATTTCACTGTTAAAATTAAGTCTATGACTTTGCGATGGATTCAAGATTTTATACCCAGAGTGGACCATCCCAGGCCTTTTTGAGAAACAGAAAGAGTCCGTTATCATTAATTTTAAGTTCGTGATTCACGATGACATATAATTTTAAACTCATGAGCAATATTAAATGAAACGCATGATTAAAATAATTATACAACAACATAATTGTAAGAGTCCATCTGTTGTCGGATTAAAATTACTTGCCACGGAATTTTGTACAAATTTTGATGTTTTATATCGAGTTATGTGCCAATTTACGGCGATCCAACTATATTAACTTTCAATTATTATAGTTATAAGTTACAATGTGGCTGGCATGCTTTGTAAAATGACAAAAGTCATTTATTTAAACAACAATTTAAAAATGTTTAAAAATAATACATTAAATACTTTTTTGGTAGAATTGTTACCATTACATAAAGATGCGAATGAAAGTCGTGGTATTTTGTCCAAGTGGTAAATACTCAATGTCGCATAGTTACAAAGAATGCTAAACAGAATTTTTGTGAGACGTTTTACTATGGTTGATTTCTGATCATTGCTAGGACACATAATTAGCGACCACGCCGCGATTGTATCAATGCAAACGCCAAATAGTATCGCGATCGTATCGCTCGCAAAGACGACGTGTGTTAGGCTTTTATCTTTACGACCTAATTTTAATGTGTTAATTAATAAATTGATGTGATTTTTAATAGAATCGTGACCGATGATCCACTGTCCACTTCGGTATAAAATGTTCACTGAATGACAATGTATGTCAATCGATCCTCAGTCTTGAGTAAAGTTGAAAAATGAAGCTCAATCTCTCTATCTTTGCCTTCCTTATTTTAAGTATTATAGTATCTCTATCCTCTGCCACAATCTACTGCCGTAAGTTGAACTTTTGTGAAATTCGATCGGAAACTAAAATATGATTATTAAAACTGATTATTTTTATAAATAATTACTTATAAATTGAACATTATAAGATTTTAATTTAGAAAGAGAATTATTTATTAAAATTCTAAGTTGCCATTTGGACAACTTCACAAGTTGAGAAGTTATTAAAATACGTATTAAGTAGTTCTTTAAAAATATATTTTTGGAAACTTAACTTTGATTCGAATTGACTGAATTTCAGCTTATCCATACGACTGCGGAAATCTAGGATACGGTGGGTACGGTGGGTATGGTGGATACGGAGGGTACGGAGGGTACGGCGGGTACGGAATATCTAGAAACAGCAACGCCAACGACGGACGCAACGGAAATGCGAACACCAACACCAATAACAACCAAAACACGAACGTAAATTCTGAGGGTCAGTCCAGCTCTCAGGCACAAAAAAGCGGACAGGGCCAGGGGCAGGGGCAGGGACAGGGGCAGGGGCAGGGGCAGGGGCAGGGACTGATTTAAAATCTACCAAATTATAAGACAGTAAGTCATAATTTATGTATACAGAGTGTAACAAAAGTAAATGATAATGTTTTTGGGTGTTTATGTCACTTACGTAGAGTGTTGAAAGCGAAAAAATTTGATGTAATCTGTTTGGGGAAGCGTCCCAGCGTCATCATAAAGTTGCATTTAATCAGGCCGAAATAATCTCGTTCTCAGTGGACAGTGTTAGTGTACAAACGGCGTAATTCTTTAAAACTTGCTAGTAGCGATGCTACTATCAGTTTGTTACACTCTGTATAAAAGTTACAATTGAAATGTAAAATATATGTAAATTATCAAGAGTCTAAATAAATCGCTTCTTATTATAAAATAAGAAGCGATTTGTTTGGAGTTGTCCTTTTAATTTAATATTAAAAAGTATGCCAAATAAATGTTTTATTATTATTATTATTATTATTATTTGCTGCATGCCGCAACTCTGGTCATGTGAGCTTATTTATGCGGTATTGCGTCGAGTAATAAATTTAAGGCTACGTTTATTCGCGTCACCTTACATTTTAAAGCAAATAAAACTTGCATTAAAGCATTTGAAACAATGACAAATATATGTTAAATTTTATGTTAACTTTAATATTTTATTTCTTTTTCAGAGCAATGGTATATTAAGTACCTGGAAAGTTGATTGGAATAAATAAATTTAAAAATATGCCAAGTGTTTCTTCTTACATTAGTTCCAACCTATTATTTTATCAAGTTTTTAGTATAGTAAGTTTATGTCCTGGATATTAACCGAATTTTATGTCATATTATCCGCACATATAACATTTTTGGATTAGTAATTCGGATAGAATTTCTTATCTAAAAATTTTGGACCAGTAGCGGGAACACACTCAGTTCATATGCTTTGTAATTGACATCACATGCTATGCGAAAATTGATAGGTTTTTGTAAGAGTATTGTATAAATCTTTCTTATCAGAAATTCGGATAGCCTGTGGCTGGACTGAGACTATTGCTTTGTTATTGCATACTGCATTTTTAAGACATAATCAACAGACGACTTTAAGTTCTATCTTGCTTTGATTTTTTCCCACTAGGCTAGAGAAAATTTGAAAAAAATTTAAGCAGTCTGTGTGCGTATAGTATACTTTACGTGCGGCTTTACCTGATATGCCAGCAAAAGTCTTGATACTTTCGTAACTTTATAAAAACTATGTTTTCACGTAAATGAATACAAATTCCATATAAAATCTTAGTTAACAAGAAACGCGTTTACGGTCGAATGTAAAAAAAACTCGCTCTCAGCACTTTAATAAGCGCTTATGTTACTGGAGGTCTTACATTAGTAAGATCTACTTAAACTTGGATAAAGAATAAGGCTATTCTCATTTAATTTTAGGAAAACTATAAAAATCTTGTTTCTGCCATAAAAATAAAATGACAGTTACTTTCTACTGCTATACTACTTTTTCAAATACCTCAGGTCATTTAGAGATGTCTAGTAATAGGAAGCAAGAGAATAACGAAATACGTGTTCCTGCAAGAAAAAAAGAACAACTTTATTCTGTACACTGGCCTCTATTATATACGCTAGACTGACGATACCCTTTGAAATGACACCTCTTTGGCGACACAATTTTTGTAGAGTATAGAAACGAGTAAGGAAAAAACTAAATTTAACGTAATTTGCAAATGGCCGCTTAATCGTTTCAATTCGATTTTGTTAAGAAATTTAACTAAAAGTTTGGCGTGATGAAATTTGTTTTACAGTTTATCTTTAATTAAGTGGTGGAAGTTCATAGGTAAACTATAAAAGAGTGTCTGCCATCAGCGCCAAAATATCGCATATCAAATCGCCTTACCATGGCTAGGCTTATCGTCAGTCCGGCGTATTTATAATATAGAGGTCTCAGGTCAGTGATTCTGTATATTAGGTCAGATTCTCCAACGATCAACCGATTCGCCAGAAACTCCATAATTGCTGGCTGTTCTTACCTCTATACAAAAGGATTTATAAACATGAAAACTTCTAGCTTTTGAAATTTACAAAAGTCAAGCTGTCCCTGGCTCTTGAGTTATTATTTTTTTAAGACGTTTTTCGAAATGATAAGGTGTTCTTTTGTCTACTGCTAATAGAGAGAGCAATTTTTCCGGCCCTTAGAGTATGTACAAAAGGCAAAACCTTATTTTTTTTAATATACTTTTACCTTCCATTCCAAGATTGCTTGAGGGAAATGAATTGGTCAAAACTCTAATATTTTAGGGTTTGTATCTTTACATTAGATGCTGGAAAGCAGCCAACATGCGGGAATAATAATAGTGTTCCGTTACAAAATCCGTAAGTGTTTAAACTTTATCATTAGTAATAGTTGCGTAAACCTAAGAGATATGTTTTGTATGATGTACATGCGGGCAGGCAAAACAGAAAATAAATAGTTCTTTCTTTGTTCTTAGCTTCTTTTTATTAGGTACCAACAACGTGTCAATGCTTAATTGAGATAATATATGAATACACATCCTGATAAGTAATAAGTGATCTCCGAACAAGGAGTTTCTTTGCACAAGTTTCCACCGCCCTTACTCTACTGATAAATAAAAAACACCTAGAAAACGGACGTCTTCTTATTTTGTACTTTCAGTCTCTTCAATACTTACTATAAAGTCTTATGGGAATCTATAAATATTACGATTTAGTGCCTATTTATTACATAATATTTGACGTAAGAATATATTTTATACATAATAAGTTTTATATCATTTATTATCTAATCCACGATGGCTATAATTTTGTGCTTCATAGATTTCGTGACTCACGAACCTTCTATAATAACTTGATTGATCTATAAATTGAAATTTACTTTCTCATCACATGACATTCTCTTTATACCTAGTTTCAAACAAATCTGTAGGAATGATGGTCTATTTTACACTTTTTACGTTTCAAGCTTTGATTATGTCTCTAGCATCAGCTACATACGGCATTGGTGGTGAGTTTTATTTGTAAACTAGCTTTTGCCCACGACATCGTCCGCGTACAGGACGTATATATTAGTCGAGGGTTACTTTTAACTTTTAGCATGGAGGAATTATATATATTAAAATAATTGGTCTATGCTTCTAGGTAGTAGTTGGTGATATAAATAACGTGTGTAACAAAGAAACACGGTAAGATTCATCATATTCTTGTCTATTAGGCTATTGCAACCTGGCTAACCAAGCAGCCACGGCCGGAGCAGCTGCAGCGACCCAATCGGCGGCGGCCGGCCTAGGAGCCGATCAAGTGGCTCAGAACTATGCTGCCATAGGAGCAAACCTCGGAGCACAGACTTTCTCTCAGTTTGCCAGACCAGCATATGCGTTCCAAGCCTATACGATACCATTTGGAGGTGGATACGGAGCTAGATCAGGCATAGGTTCGGGGGCTGGCCTCGGCTCAGCGGCGGCAAGGGCTACTGCTGGCGCTGCTACTGGTGATGCCGGAGCTGGAATAGGATCAGGAATTGGATACGGGGGTGGAATCGGATCTGGTGCCTTAATCGGCCCGGCAGCTGGAATCGGATATGCGGATGGTGGTCCGGAACTAGGTTCTTTCATTCCTGGCGGAGGTTTCGGAGGTCTCAACAGTCTCACTGGTGGTCTAGGTCTGTCTGACCTTGGTGGTTTAGGCAGTGCTGGTGGTTCTGCTGCTGCAAGTGGGGGTGGTGCTGCTGCTGCAAGTAGCGGTGGTGCTGCTGCTGCAAGTGGTGCTGGTGCTGCAAGTGGCGGTAGTGCTGGTGCCGCTGCTGCCGGTGGTGCTGGTGCCGCTGCTGCCGGTGGTGCCGGTGCTGCTGCTGCTACAGCTGGCGGTGCTACCGCTTCAGCTGGTGGTGCCGGCGCCGGTGTCGCCAATGCCGCTTTAAACGCGGGCCTCAATCAATCGGCGAATTCCAACCAAAATCAAAATAATAATGTCAATAACAACGTTAACACGAATGTCAATAACAACTCAAACACAAATGACAGCGATCAGTCAAATGCCCAAAATGAAGCTCAGGGTCAAGCAAGTGGATATCGCAAATAAAATAAGGTAAGCAATTTTACTTAAAGTTGAAGTATAAGGTTAATTTGTCTTTTTTTACTAATTGAAACAGATTTCGATTAAAGCACTTCTTTTTAGTGATCGTTTAAAAACTATGAACAGGCTATTTGTGTTACTGGTTACTTTAAAAATAATTATAAACGGAAGTTAAATTAATGATATTAATAATGACAACAACAATAGTAGTAACATAGGACCAGCAAATTCTCTTCTATTATTATTGCAGATAATGCATCAAAAGTCTTCACATCTTGAGGTCCTGATCAAATAACAAAATATTTGCCGCAGACGCTTACAACTTCACTTAAGATAAATACACGCAGTTTTTTTTTTAATAAAATTGGATTTCCTGGCTCTATTACTTATTTAACCTTTAAATGACTTTTTAAAAAAACTTGATGGCAAATGATCGAAAGAAAGCATCTGCCGCCACCCTTATGTATGAATTAATAACCTAAGGAAATAAGGACAAAGAGAAATGGAGAAGAGGTTATAAGGTGTAGGGAGTTGGGCCCAGGGCTATAAGCATGTCTAACATACATATTTTTTACAATAAGCTTTTTTTTCACTTTCGCATTTATATTATTACTAAAGAAAATGAAAAAACTTAATGTAAATGTAAATTTTGTTTGGTTAAAACAAAAGTACTGTTACCCGTTTCTTTCCCCGATTCTAAAATTATAAGGTAATATCCATTACAGCTCCGAATAAATATTCAAAACAATATTTTACACAATACATCAAATATTTGGTTCCCCAAAAACCTTCGCTTGTCGTTAGTGTAGTAGAATCTGTAGTGAATCATATGTATGTATAAAATGATGGCTACAAATACTTCATCATATTCAATACGATCAAGGGGAATCAAAAATATGTACCACCTGCATGTAATACTACAAACGCATGTACGAGCTAGTCATTTTATCCTTTGAGCCGCGCCATTTGGTACAGACCCTCTTGGTCTCGGGCGTATGAATACCAAAAGAGGCCCTTCATTCAGCGACCGAGCAGACGCTCATTATGTATCCAGGCTTAATGGAATCCTTTATTCCGAAAGTAGTGGCAGTGCTTCTAGTGTAAAATTAGAATTTTGTTATAGAGGTATTATTGCGAAGAGCTCCCGGCACTGTCTGGTTGACTCGACAATATATACGCAGGAAATGTACGCTCGATGCAAAATTCTAATTCAAATCATTTAATTCGGGTATCACAGACACATATTATAAATACCTTAGAACTAGCATATATATTTATTAAATATAATAGATACCGTAAAGACTAACATACATACTTATATATCCTTAAAACTAACACTTCTTTTTAGAAATAAGCAGATCCTTTGTGTCGTCTTTCTCTGTTTATTGTATCATTATTTGTTTCATGTGTAGAATAAAGTGTTAAATAACTAAAACTTAGTCATGTACTGTCGGCGACATGACCAGCTTCGTTCCGGAGTCTCCCCCGGAATCTCCGGTACACCCGTCGGCTAGAATTTCTCCGCATCGAAAATTGACAGTACTCTTATCACAAAGGAGCTAAAGTTGACGACATCCCCGACCCTCATGGACCAGTGCAGGCGAGATATGTACAGGGGCGTCACACGCTTAAACTATACGAGGTGTAACAAAAGTAAGTTTAGGGCGGGTTTTTTTTGCTTTCAGCGCTGCTACTAAACATCTATAGAGAATGTAACAAAAGTCAGTGATAATACTTTAAGTATGTGTTCCTTATGTAGAGCGCACTATGAAATTAGCAGCGCTGAAAGCGAAAAAAAATTTCGTAATTAGTATTGGCAAACTCAAATCATTGGGGCGCTTGTCCATACAAATCACAATTCTTTTTCTTCCTTTCGGCGTTGCTACTTTTACATAACTGTAAAAGTTTAGAGTTAACACTCTATATAAGGGACACCTATACACCCTAAAATATCATCATTTTACATTTGTTACACTCTGTTTAAGGGCCACATACACACTTTAAAGGTGTTAATTGGCGCTGATCGTTGATCGTTAATTAGCCCGAAACTTAAAGCACAATCGCTTGTAGATTGTCAACGAGTTGATCGATGATGGGCGAGCAGAGCCAGTTATTCTAACTACACAATCGTGTACGCGTGTCATCGTCTGTAACTGACGATCATGAGGAGGAGCCGCGAAATGTGAAGTGAATATACCTCCCAGAATATATCAAGCCACATTACCCTTGTAGACAGACGTATTCTAGTCACAAATAATTACGAAATCGAGTTATATCTGATAATCAAATATTCAAATATCTTACGGTGCTTCTCGAGAGTACTTGTCTAATTAATGTATCGTCTTATATCAATGTACGCGTCAGTTGAGGAGTATTCTATACTAAGCTGTATTGTATATTATTAAACTACACATAAATATGTTTTGTCAAGAGTTTCCACAGATAAGATTAATTAGTTCCACTGTAATATTGATAGTTTTGTACATACTCGTACTATATTAGTATAAAAAAAATATTGTAGACATCTCAGTTTGTTAGTATTTTATCCTCATTTTTCAAGAGACTGTTTTATCTTAGAAGGGAACGAAAAGTTATCAAGTACAGCAATTATTTTTATTTTAGTAAACATAGTATGGAAGAAGGATCTTTCATAGGTTAAAGGGATAAGTATATTTTTAACTTACGTAGCTTAAAACATAACAGAACAAAAGAAAGAAGTGTCTTTAACTGAACTGAAAAATACTTAAATTCATACAAATACTACGAATAAAAAAGTTCATTCAAATTTAAAGCTAAAAAGGATGAAAAGTACTAGGCTATCCTTTTTTCTTCAAAAAACATATTTTTTCCGGAAGATTTGTATTTTTACGCGATTTTCAGATTCGCGAATCCGCGGGCAAATATTATACTAATGTATAAATGAGGGGGAGGTTGAATGTGAACTTTCAGTTGTATTGCGCACACCGGGCTCGTTCTATTGAATAGAAATATTTACCTAATAACCCTTGAAAAACTGCATCAACAGCTATCGAGCACTAACAAGTATTATATGATATAAATAAAACCGGTATTTTTCCGCAGTTTTCAATTGATATAATTTTTTCTGGAATAAAAAAGGTATTAACTGAAACGCTTATAAATCTAGCATGATTTATAAGGGTTTCTGTAAATATAATAGCTTATTAAAAAACTATGTTTTATGCAAATATTTCTCTTTATCTCTTTACACAAATATTCAATTTATTCAAAAAACTTTCCGCAGGGCTATTACGTAAAACTAGCGATCAACAAACAAACAACGATCGCGATGAACTCGTGTTGAATTGCTGAACTTCAAAGCAACTATATTTTCCATAAAAATCGCTGAATCGTTAAAAATGCTGTTAAAATCCATACGAATGGGGAATATTGCGACTAGATTACCATGGAATTGTTTTGTAATTTTGTATTATTGTATACGAATATATTATACGAATAAATATTTTAGAGCAATAATTGCGCAATTATTGCTTCAAAATATAATAATCTATCATGAGTTACATGATAGCCCTGCCGGTGTGCTTACTGCTTAATTTGTTCTATCCATTCTTACACGGTATTGTTTCAGCAGGAACAATGCGATGCAGCCACGGACGTGAAAAGGGGAATACAGTGCGAGTTGCGACGCGCTGGAAAACAATAGCTAAGCCCATTTTCACATACATACGGTCCCCGCGCGGTTGCCGTACCACGTAAAGTAGTAATGTAAGAGCAACAAGCACAGCACAGCATAATACATACAAAAAAATCATAAACTTCCTTGCAGGTGGGAAAATAACGCCAAATTACATTGGGATTTAGCCCTTTACGGTTATTATTTTTAGATAATAAATAACATCCACTTATTGTTTCAAACGACATTTATTGTTACTTAAGCAATTAGCTAGAGCGAATATAAAAACTTTATAGAGATTACCGTAATCGTAAAATAGAAGTAGTTTAAAACCTGAGCTAAGTTTATATCGTAGGTTTGCGGTTCGTTAAGTGCTGTTAACTTTTCAGAAGCACTAATTAGAGTACTAATTACGTACTTCGCCGTTTACACGTTTATTCGTGACCGAAGTTAAATATTTCGTGCTTAGTATGCTAGTAGAAAAATATGACATAGATTGCCTAGCCGTAGAAGGAAAAGCAAGACTTTGTTAATACAAAGTCTTGCTTTTCCTTCTTAAATTCATAATTGAAGACATAAATGAAATATCCGGATAACTAATATTTTGCAACCTTCCAGTATATACTATTTTTTTCCATAAAATTTTTACAAATCTTGTAACTAACCTATTTTGTTATATAGCTAGCGTATCTAACTATACATCAAACCCAAATTATTTTAATTTCAAATAATTTTGTAATTAACGCAAAAATCCGGGAGTTTTTAAAATGTTAGCTATTTGCTTTTTCGACTTATGTCTTCAATTATACTCAGTATTTTTTTTATTTGGTTTAAGACCAAGTGTTAAACTTATATTTTCTTAGTTTGTGTTAAGTTAAATTTGAAAAAAATGGAGGATTTTTTAAAAATAAAATGCTACGCAAACTACAATACGCACATTACAATATTTAACATGACACGACAATCATACACCCTTGCATACACCTCTTTTTTTGGTTGAAGCACAGAATAAATAATAGTACTTTGGAAGTCTGTGATATTTTTTAATAAAGTTTAGTGGCCTGGTAAATCGAACTTTATGCCAAATTGAATTCTGAGATTGAATCGAAAATAAATTTAACTTTTTAATAGCTCCCCAACACGATGAATTTAAATATTTATAGTCGAATGTCGACCACAGGGCGACCTCTAGTAATATTTAACCTGGCCGTCCTTTCAACTTTTCGGCATTTGATTTAAAACAGCAACCGCCAATTAAATGTCCGAGGGGGGCGCCATTTGCATTTCAAAGCGCGCGTGAGACCGCGCCGAGTCCGCCTATCGCCTGTCCCTGACGCTCAAATCACTGCGACCTATTATCTCGTTAGCCCTCATTTATACCGATTTAGATACCGCTTATCTCTGTTTCGGGTAACAGTTCAGAATTCGAGGTTGGAAATTATACATGAAATGTTAAATTGATGGAAAGATGGTGACTATCGAGTATAAGCCTTAACTCAGGATTGAGATATAGTTGCAAATTGCATGAACCATAAACACAAAATTGTTTTTATAAATCTGTTCTTTTTCTATATTTTTCTCAAAATTCAGAATAGTTATGGCCTAGATATCGCCTTCAAAATAAATATTTTATTATTCATACACCTTACATTACATTACCTGTATTATAACGTAGATTTTTTAAATTAAATACCTAAGTCGTATCTCTATCCCTTTTTACTATCTTAATCCTAATAGGGAATATGCATGATTTTTATTTTTTCTTTAAATAAATCTATTGTAACTATAAAAAAACGGTGTAGTCCAATCAGTTTTTGATAAAATTAAAAATAAAAAAGTAACAAGACTGTAAAATAGCCAGTTAGAAAGAGAGATCCGATATTAATTGTGACATCAAAGTCTATAATCTGCATATAAAGTTCAGACTAACGTTTAAGATAAGAGCAAGGTAGAAAATTTAAATTACTAATATCAACAGTGTTCAGAGATTTTTTGTCCCTTTCAAGACTTTTTTTGACGGATTATTGATTGGAATTGTGTGACGCAACTTTTATGGAGGCCTATCACGCTACCGACCAGCTACGGCGTAGACCCTTTAAGGCATAGTTTACAATGTAATAGGGAAGATGCGACTAAAAAAATATTTTATATATATA
>JAOTAV010067764.1:0-39024 GCA_026546445.1 Cyclargus thomasi | reverse complement strand
ACTTCAGGACACTTATTACATACTTAACTCATTTTTTAATTTTTTGCAAAAGTGACGGTCTTGCACCGAGGGTGCGACATATGTATTTAAAATTTTAAGGTGAATTTAAGGTTTTGTAGTTGAAAACATTATGTCTGGATAAACTCGACAAGAGTTTATAGGCATATCAAAACTAAAATTAAAAAAAAAACTAATGAGCAGACAAAAAAAGAACTAAAAAATTCTTATAAAAAATCGTATTCTTATTATACATGACATAAGCACCCAAAAGGATCCAAATGCAATTAATTTTAAACATAAACCACAAGTAATGTAAGAAGTGTTACACAACGAATTAACTATAAAACAATTGTGAAATATTTGACATTCGGTCGCCGAGAAAGTTAATTGTTGACATCAGATAAGGTGTTAGCCAAAAATTTAATTATTGTTGATAATTGAAATATTACGCAATAACCATATTATTGTTTTTGTATAAAAGTTTTGGTATTTTACTTTCAAGATGAACAGCTTAAGTGAGAAAAAAACGAATATATGGAGAAAATTGAAAAAGAGCCAGTTGACAGACCTACGAAATTTGGTCAAAATATTTCAGTTCCATATAACCCGTGATCTGTCAGCTGGGTAACCTGAAGGTTACTTAGAGCTACAATCTGTCTCTGTTCCAGCTTCCCTGATTGTATTCAGACAAACATGACAAATTAAGTTCGTTATTATTTATAATTATAAAGTTGCATAATTTAAGCATCTTTTTGACATACCGTTGCGTTTGTTTATTTCTTTGCTTTTTGGTTTGTCCTTCCTCAACACCCTGACGAAGCGACCAATCGTCTTAATTTTTGGCATAATAAGTATCTTTTCTTCGTAAGAATGGAGAGTAACGAATACTACTTTTGGTTTATACGTATACAGGTAGTAAGTAGCAAGTTACGAGTAATAACCATCAGTAATAAAGCCCGTTAAGATATATGCAATGTTTTATGGAAATTGATGTAACTGTTACTTTAACTTGCATTAATTTAACTTACTCATTGGACTACGTATTTTAACAGTTAGACGTTTATATTTTTAAAAGTATGACCATCTTTCATATTGATCTGAGGGCTATTATGACCATTACAAACCTGCATGGTTCCAGGCGATTCAATATACGGCCAACAACTGCCTTGTTCTTTTTTCGTATTACAATGTCTTATTAGAATAATAATTTTTGAATTGATACTAGTGTGGTTGTCTATGAATGGATTTTAAACATGTTGGTGACATTAGGGAACGTCAAACTTCACGTATTTAGTGTCACGTGACTGCTGACTGGCTAGAACTTGGCTGGGTATAAGAGGTCATAGTAACCCCCAGGACTACAACCGATTAAATTGACATAATATTAGCATATTCTTCTGTTAAAGCACTCACGGCTTTTGCCAGGCAAAGCCAAAACTTTGGCATTTATTAAAGTGCTCTACGAAAATTTAAGTGTTTAAACATAATTATTTGACATTTTGTCGAAATATTATAAATTTTCTTTAAAAAATCGCTGTTTTATGTAGAAGTAATTGAAGACATAAGTGGAAGAAGCGGATAACTAAGATAAAAAAACTGCCGGATTTTTGCATAAACAGATTAAATGTATAGCTAAATAGATAAACTAGATAATAAAATCACTAAATTACATAGATTCATCAAAATTTTATAAGAAAAAATTAGTATTTACTCGAAGGTCGCAGAATGTTTTTCACTTTTTCTATTGTCTTCAATTCTTTATTGAGAATGCTTTGTAAAATTTCGTTGGGATAAAATGTAATGGCTTCATTGAACTTACGTAGCCGCGAGCCAAAAGTATGACGTGACACACAGTGAAAACGGAAAAAAGAAAAGAAATGTATCCAAACATCATTGAAATGTCACATATTTTATTATAACATTTTTTCCATTTCAAAAATTCAAGTCACTATTAGCTAACGCGTTGTGTAACTGACAAATTACACAAATTAAAATCCAGCACCGAGCCCGCCAATAACTCACCAATTTAATGATTTTCAAATAGGTTTAATCTAAATTGCGCAATGACTTTCTTGTTAATGACAGTTTTGTAACCGCGGCCCGGAGTACCGACGCTTTCCCCAACTCCAGCAATTTGTGTATTACATCGCGTTTATTATTCTAGAGCAGATTACTGAAATAATATTTAAATGTGTTACCATTTCGTAGGCAAAGTATATTAAATAATTATTGTAGAATTAGAATGGGCTTGTCTTCTATAGGCCTACCTGCAAAATTGAAAACTTTTTTATTTACTTGGACACATAAAATGTTATCCTTACTTTTAGTATAAATTGGAAAGTGTGTTTGTTTGTCCTTACCCTAACGACGCAACCAATTGACTTGATTTTTGCCATAGAGATAGCTGAAAGTATGGAGAGTAACATAGGCTACTCTTGGTCTAGGAAAAACATTAGGTGTTTAAAAAAATGTATATACCATTTCTGTAACTCCACGCGGGAAAAGCCGTGGGCAAAAGCTAGTCTTCCTATGAAGAACTCAAAGATTACCGACTGACGTAGTGAATTATTAGTGCACAGCACAAACTTCTACACAGATTCGGCTAAAACTTGACATGCAATTACGTTCGTGACGTCGGCATCCGCTAGCAAAGTGTTTAGATAAATTTTACTTCTAAGGGGATTAAAAAGCAAAATTTTAAATGCAAGTTGTAAAATGCTTCTGAGCGCGGGCGAAGCCGCGGGTAAAATCAGTTCTATCAAATATTTAATAGAATCAGGCGTTACTTTGCGGAAATCCAAGTTTAGTAAATTAAGGTTTTTTACAATATTCCGCGAAAATTAACCTTACTCTCAACCCGCATTTTTACTTGCAACCTGCAAGTAAAAATGCAAGGTTAATTTTCGCGGAATATTGCTAAAAATCTTAATTTACTAAACGGTTCTATTAAGTAAAACCTTCTTATTGTGGCGCCCCACGTGTAAACCAGACATTAGCCTCTGTGTGGTCGTCTCGCATACCGCGCTAATCTGTAATAGTCGCGCCGAACAAAAGACATCAACTCGCGCACACCGAACGCGTTCTACGAAGAGATCGGATATATAATCGTATCACTATTGTTTTTGGTTTGTTTCGTTGATCATTTTATGGAATTTTATAAGCTTTTGTTATTAACAATAATATTCGTTGGGTTCCAATTATATTGATAGACGTGAAACCTGTAAAGTCTTGAGAACAAATTTAAAATTGAAAACAAAAAAATATACATTGTTAAAAATTTCCATAGTAAATTTACTGAATTTGTGTAGGAAGATTTTACGCGCCACATTTTTTAGAAATGTGAAACTCAGTCATGCAATTATACTACACAATTTATTACAGAATATTTGTAAAAATGCTATCTACTTCGTATTTGAGCTATTACAAAATGTAATGTTAAAACAAATACGTGTTTGAATTCCAATACAATACAAGATTTTGTAATTTTAGGATGCATTTGCGTAGTAAAATTGTAGTAAATTTACAAAAATTTTTAACAGTGTAGTATGTACTATATTTATAAACGAATATATAAAACTAGCTGTTGCCCGCGACTCCGTCCGCGTGGTAACTTTTTTCTTTAAATTTTTACTGATTTTTTGGCTACAAACCTCATTGAGCTCCGAGACCTTTCCATCGAATGCAAAACCGTGGAAATCGGTACGTGCGTTATGGAGTTACATCGTCAGGAAGTAAAACCGAAATATTTTTATATATACATACATAAATATGTATGTATAAAATTATCGTGCAGTAATTGTACATTTTTCTGAGATAAAACCAATTCTTATAATGCTTTATCTTTACACCTTTTATATCTAACCGTAAGAAAACATACTTTCTTCGCGTAACAAACAACACTTCCCCTGTCCCAGTGTCTCGGAAGTTCCCGGGACTGATTCCCAGGGTATCACGCGATTACCCGGGATTACGTCCAATACGATATTGATTATGCATTAGGTGTAACTTCGTAGTTACGATAAAAAAAGCTCTTTAATACTATTTTTGTTAACATTCGTTGTGTTTACAATATTTTGTGATGATGTGACGATGTGTTTTCCTAATCTGTTGAATGGATATGGTGCTCGCCATTATCAACGTTGCGCTGGCTGAGCATTCATTCTTAAACGAAATGACACAGTTTGTTTCTTGCAAACTAAAGCTGTTAGCTTCTTGAAAACATTTCGTTTTTTAATCGTTTTAAAAAAATTAGCAGCACGACTATCATGTATCTTACGATAGCAATAATTGCGCAATTATTGCTTCAAAATTAAATACGTATCATGTAATAACAAAAGCAATCTAGTCCCAATGGTTCCTTTTTCCTATTCTGTGCTTTCAGCCTGGATTTTGACACAAATTCATATGCTGATTGTTTGTTGATCGCAATTTTTAACATAATATCCTGCAGTTCTGTTTTTGGCTGATTTTAAGCCGTTCTTTTAACCTTTAATAAAGACTCTTTCGTAATCAAATCTGTGAATACAGAGAATGACAAGCGAGCACGGTTTGTATAAGGGGCATATTTGCTTCTCCTCGCAGATATTCGCTATTGATCGGTGAGTTGACGAAGTACACTACAACAACAACGAACATCGGCAATCATGAACAGCATACACAAAAAAAAGCAGATTTGTGCAGACGAAAATTGTAACTTCTCGCTTCGCTTTTCTTCGGGTTTCGAAAGTAGAAAATCTGTGGAAGGCGAGTAAAAATGATCTCTATTAAGTCAAGCTACGGGACTTATCATAACATGGCAGTAATGAATAATTCTTATCTCGGCCGAAATGAATAATGAGAGCGTTCAGAATAAGTGAGGAGGGTCCAACAAAAACATAAGGTCTGGCGTAAAAACTAGCAGCGCTGTATTCAGACCGGCTCTTTCGGGATCGGGGTGTATTGTTTTCGTATTGTGTTGTTTTAAACTTGTTCTTTTTGCTGGCGTTTTTGTATCAGTCATAAGGTGAATTTGAGATTCATAATCAGGCATAATGCAGGAGCTGTAATAATGTAATATATCTAACCGTAAATGAAATTTTGAAAACGAATCAGCACATTTTGAGTCTATTCTTAACACAAATACAATTCTTTCCTCATTATTAATAGTTAAATAATACGTAAATACATTCAACTATCTCCTATTTAAATCAAAGCCAAAATCATTTACTGCAGTTTTTAAGTGTAAATAAACAAGCAATCCAATCTAGACGGTTGAAAGTATTTTTCAATTCGTTCCGCTTTTCAGTATTTTTGAATCCGGCCTCTGAAACAACAGATAAGCCGGGGCGGAGTCTTCCCGGCGATTCGTATCGCGGGGGGTTAAATGTCAAAGTCGTTCGCTCTAATTTGCTTTTTAAGCCCCGAGTTAAGGGCTCTATCTAGAGAACATGGAGATTCGTCGAGTATCTTTGATCGGAATTTTAACTTTAAAGACAAAATTGTATTTTACAAAGTATTGTAATTAAGGGTGAACTGATTTTGAGTGTAGTGGATAACTTACAGAATTGTATTTTTATACAATTGATGTAGTGAATGTTATAACTATGTATATTTGTGGTGTACAATAAAGATTATTTTTATTAAAATTTTATCGTATAATTTAAACAATTCTTGTAAATTACCTTCTCACCTCGGTCAAAAGCTACATACTTTTGTTTCTTTATTTGATTATCCTTGTGTCAGAACTCTGAATAAGAACCAGATATAAACTAAATATAACTTTAAGTATATAATACTTTAGTTAAATAGTACTTACTTTAGGTATCATTTGGTAGATATTAGCTGTAAAATTCGACTGTTTTGTCACCCACGCCAAAGAAACCAGTGAAAGTTAACCCGGTTATTTATATGTCTGTTATATTTATAGTTGATGGAATTTCTGATTGTGTGTTCCGTGCCTTGTGTGGGATTTGTTTTATCAGCTCTCATTTTTAATTTTAATCAATTAGTCAGACATTAAAACTTGCAAACACTTTTTTCTTTATATTGTTAAAAACATTTCTTTTAATTGGAAATTTCTCTGTAGACGTTTTGCTTACCTTTTTAGCCAGAGAGAGAAGATATACTTACATTAAGACGTTTTATCCGGGCTAAACGAGGCTAGATATTCAAGCAAGAATAGCAAGCTAGTATTAGTAAGTTATTAAGATAGTAACTACTTCCGACTTCTTGTACACAAAAACAGTTTTATTTCTAAACTAGTAAGCTAAGTTAAGTAGTTAGTAAACTAATACAATCAGCGAAGACAGTGCTAGTATACAAGAGCTACCATTAGCCACGTGGATTCCGGGCTTATGTGACAAAAGCGAAAGATGTACAAACAAACAAAGATACTTTATTGTCCACAAAAATTACAATAAAGCCTAAATAGAAACAATTTCTTCGAGGCAACCTTTTGACACTCTTAGAGAAGTTATCAATCCAGCATATTGGCGATGTGCGAAAGTATAATTAGAATTACTCTATATGTAAATCTAACAAATACGGCTCGCTTCACAGTTCACTGATTATAAAACAAACCTAACATAAAGAATACGAGCTGAAATGACCTAATAAAGTCATTGAAAGCACAATAAACCTTTATAAAACAACCGCAATCGTAAACCTGTACCCTGTTCATTTGTATTATGAAATAAATGAATTTAATACGCACCGACCCGTGCCCTTTTTGTCCCGGGCGAAATGTCCCGCAAATGTGACACGCGTCAAATAAATGTGGCGCTCCGACTATAAAATGTCCAAAGGCTGCGGCTCCCGGACTATAAAATATTTTGATGTAAATACTCAACTTTTAGCACAAAATTTTACTAAAATTCCATTGAATGTAATATGAAAATGAATAACTCCTTTCAAAAGTCACCATGGTAAAGTAACACGGTAAAAAAAGGGTTGCACTCTGGGAGTGCCGGTAAAGTATAAAGGAAATAAGCCTTACTCTTCGATCACGATTCAAAGCAGCCCTCACGTGAGTATTATCAATATATGTATTATCAAATCGAGTGAAAACTATTTTTTTTAAATTCTTTTCCCATTCTTAAAAAAAGTACTTAACAAAGAAGTTTCCACGTTATAATGTAAGTTATATCTTATGTATCTCTACAGCTACGTCAGGTTATGTTTTCGAAATGGAGTATTCAAATCTTCGCCCAGTGTTTGCAACGTTATTACAGGAACATAAATACAAGTTTATTACTGCACGAAGACGTGTGGGAGACCTTGTACAGGATGTGATATAATACAAATTAATAATAGTAGTCTAACTCCACGTTGGAAAAAAACACAGGCTGCCTGAATTCCGACAATGCCATTTAAAATGAAAATTGACCAGCACATAGATTTTCGCAATAAAAAGAAAGAGCGTGGCTTACTCGCACTCAGTATTAGGAATTTTTGACCGGGTCACGTGTTTTGATGAGTATTTTTACCCACCCAGAAAAGTAGAAATCGCCGGTAAAAAAGTTTTTGCTTAAAATCGAGTTCGTGCAATACCGCCAAATGTTTTTAGGTAAGTTATCTGAAGCCATAGCTCTGTGTGCGTGCGCTCGTTTCTTCAATGTCTATCTGTCTGTTACTTCTTCACGCCCCAACGCTGAATTGATTTTGCTGAAATTAGGAATGGAGATTTTATGAGTCCCGGGGACGGACATGGGATACTTTTCATCCCGAAAAAGTGCACGCTTACTGCGTGATAAACGAATTTTGGCACGACGTAATCGCGGACAGCATCAAGTATAAATAGTCTACTGTATAAAATTGTGGTGTGATACAGACGTTGAAAGCGGGTGCCTTGTTACGTGTTGTTACGATCTCACGGAGATGTTGCAGTAAATAGCGTGTAGCTGCGTCTCAACAATGACATTTTATTGCATATCTCGGGAACGGTTTTCATTAGATGTGGAGTTCAAGAATATTCCAGAAGTGTGAGGGTCGGTTCACAATGTATCAATGATCTATACTTTCGAGTAAGCTATTCTAAATTTGAATGAAGACTGACAACGCGAGCGCACATTCTTTCACCCTCTTGTTACTTTCACCCTTAATCATAAAGATATTTAAACAGTGTTTAAGTAATCAAGGTTGTTTGTCCCTCTCTGTCGTGCGACGTTTTCAATGTTCCAGAAAAGGACTGCCAATCTTGATTAGTTAAACACTTTAAATTTTTTGTTGAATAAGAAGGTTGTTTGTAACAAAGTTTTATTTTTGCAGGACTTATTTGCTTTTTGGAAAACCCTTGTCTATGAACTTACCGATTATCAGTAGAATTGCAAGTTTCAGGAAACAGTACACTCACTTACTCGGAAACGGAAACTTATTGCGAACCACGGCGTAAGCGAAGTTTCTCGTATTTCTGGGATCTTGGTATTTCTCTGGTCGAACCGGCATTCGTGCAGAAGAGCTCGTTCTACACGGTTAAAACCATACTAATAAAATTATGAATGAAAATGTATGTTTGCTACTTCCTTCATGCCGTAACGAAGTAAACAGTCGACTTGATTTTTGGCATAGACTCAGTTGAAAAGATGGTTCTAGAAAAACATAATGTTCCCAAAATATATTCGTATTTTTAACGCTTTATTCGAACTTCACGTGAGCGAAGCCGCGGGCATAAGCTAGTAGTCATATAAAGCGATGGAGCAATGATGAGCATGCGCTGGCCCTGAAGCCCGAAAACTAATAAACTACTACCAAGATATACATCAAACGAGCTATGCATGCACTAACGTCTAAGACCAAGAAGATTATTAGCATTACACTGAATATGCATGACGTTACTGAGAACACTTAATACAAGGAGTTCTAATTTACCATCCCCCGTACGTAAAGGCCACTCAAACTGAAACGATACGTTGGAATTCACAGCATAGACACTCGGCACTGATAAGTTTGAACTTAAACACCAAATTATATTAATACTGGTCGTGAAACATCGGCAACAGATAGTTTAATCCAGTGCTTCGTTGAAAATATATAGCTAAACGTTTCTCGTCGCACTTAAATACATACTCTTATGACCACCCAACGACAATATACGTCTGTTATTTTTTATTTCCACCTATCTCGGTTGTGAGCTACTTTAATGTAATGTTCTGGAGGAGGCCTTCCCCTCTGAAGATGGGGTTCTTGTAGATACAACAAGCAACAACTAAACCTCATAACTTTTTATTTTTGGATACTAAAATTGATTGTTGACTAACATAGGATAAACATAATTTTTATACTAACAATAGCACATATGTACTTCAAATTTACAAGAAATATAAGGCTTTTTAAAATGTTTTTGTATATTTTATTATTATTTTTTATTTATTGTTTAATATATTAAAAATTTATAGCTTTATAAACAAAAAACATGTTGCCGCAAAAACTGCAAAGAGTTTATCTAGACAAAATGAAGTCGCATCGTCATTATTAATTCTTAAAATTTTCTAAAAGGTGTTTTTAAGCTCTCTCCTGGATCTCTACTAGGGTTAGCTCTCCTGGATCGGATGGATCAAAAAATGGCATGTAAGTGGCCATCCCGAAAAACAAATTGGTCAAAATGACAAAATAAATGACGTCATTTACATTTTTACCGAAACCGTTGATGTCGTTAGCAACATTCAGAAGCCATGAGACCCCGTTTTCTGCCCATTCATACGGAAAATTACTATTTTATAAGTAAATAGGACGTTGGAACTGTAAAAGCTTCGCAGGCAAACGTTTACAGCTACAGTTATATTTTTTGCGTTATACATTTGCGTCGTCGAAGTAAATTGGACCTATTTATAGCTTCAAACATATCAAGTTTTTCCTTCAGTTTTTTTTTATTTCATCCCAAAAAGCGCCACAGTGCGACTTGAACTCGCGCACGATGAGTTCCATACCGTATTATGCATAGTAATTAATGAAAAAAAAATGTTTCTCTGAAAATTAAACAGCTATAACTATGTTGTGTCGAAGATAGTGCGTTGTTGACGCCCAACAAAACTAATAGCGACATCTATTAGCAAAAATTTGTATGAGAACCTTCCTTAAATATTTAATTAGTATTATTTTTATATTATTCTAGTTTTTGTTTATTTTACTTTACCTTGTAATGCCGTGACGCTGTACTTACTGATATCAAACTTTAAATAAAATACTTTACCTCTTACAATAAAATTTTAATAAATAAGGATTTTAATAAATGGTACAGGACGGAAAACTGATTCGTGGCAAGGAAAATTAATCAGGATTTCATTGTCCGTTTCGCGTCCATTATCAGAACTTTTTCATAATGGTTTAATATTCAAAGGCCATAAATTTAAACTAAACGTCTTTATGAGGCGATAAAGGTTCGTTTACCATAATCCTGACGATTAGACTCTCGGTTGCAACACCACAGGTGGATCTGGTCAAAGTTGACGAAAGTTCGGAAGCACTTAGACTAATCTTATCTCTCAACAGATATTATACGGATAAGTTGTTGAGTTGATGCTTAATAGATAATTTGATGGGTGCTTAATCGGGAATTCAAAGAATCTATAAAGCAAATGATTCGAAGATCCAGATGCCAGTTTTAACAGTTAGTCTGTGATTATAATCGTATCCTCTCTGACTAGTGAATTTGTTGAAAAATAGCATCGGAAAATTATCCTAAAAAACACCACAGTTATGGACATTTAATGCGCGTGAGACTGAGATTGCATAGGTCCGACCAGTGGGTGGTGCGTCTCTCACGATATCTCCGTATCACCCTGATTTACTTTTCACGTTGCCGTGCGCCCGACACGAAAATTGCGTTATCATTCTGCAACGATGTTGACTGGGAAAATGGATAATCGCAATGAAACCTTTTTTTTTACGCAGAGAAATGCGGTAACGCATTCCACAGGGGCTCGGGGACTCCCACTGTGGATATGTGGGACTCGCTGCGGCCGGCAGCCCTACCCACTAAAACTCTGCGGCGTTCCTCTCGCCGCCTAAGACAAAGCTACGGGCATCCATCTTCCATAGCTCAGTTAGCATCGCAATGAAACCTGAGCCCCATAAGAATTTGGCCGAAGGGTTTAATTGCACCCTGTATAATTTTCTGTGTGCCACTGACAGAGACACAAACGAACACAGCGTGAAACTTATACAACCTCTCTTTTGCCTCTGGGATTAAATAATACACCAGATTGTTTCTATTTAGGTATAAATGGAATTGAAATAAGGTGAAAGATCCGTACCAGGTACCTTTGTATCTGACCGGGGATTGCTCTGCTAACCCTTTGTGTCAGTACAATGGGCGTAAGGGGATCGCCCGGGGCTGGTACTGATCGATCTTGTAAACTGAGATTGATGCGTTTTCTTCTTTTGAAAAAACCCCCGAGAAAAGGTTTCCTAATGAAAGAATAGCTTTCGGACATAGTTCCAACAAGGCGGCTAACCCTAATCCAACATGATAATGCTCCTTTTACAGGTTATTATCCTAGGACCCGTAAAAATGTTAGACAGACGAGTATGCTGACTTTCATCTTGCAAAAATTTCGGTAGTCACTGAAATTCAAAATAACCTACTACAAATCGCAGCCTTGCCATATATGTATGGCAAGGCAAGCGAGCAGATGGGTTACCTGATAGAAAGCAACCGCCTGCAAGCAAATGGGAATAGGCAATAGGGGGATTTGGGAAGTAGGGCCACCGGTAAACTCACTCACTGAACGAAACACAGCAGAACGCCGATTCACGCCCGTTTTCAAGTATATTGTCAAATCGATAAAAATTCGCCACATAGCTTCTTCTGACATAGCCTCTATTAAGCAAAAGACGGCCACGAACCCAAAAAATCAGGATTCAAATTCAAAATCCTTAAAATTGAAAAAAACATACAGAAATCAGTAACTAGGGAGGTAAGCAGAAAAGATCAAAACAACATGAATTGTAATGAGAAATGATTCCAACGCCAATGTACGGTGAAACAAATGCTACATTCAAAAGAGTCGAATCTGATAAGAGGAATAAAGAGTAAAAAATGCAGCATTCACATTCTAACAGCGTTTTTATGTGACTTGGTTGTGTCAAAAATAAATTTATTGGATCTTCTGATAATAAAGGTTTATCACTGAATTTATGCAAATAGTTTTACCGTGAATGCATGTGCTTTGTGGATATTGCTGATGGTGGACCTTGGAAGAGAACCTGGTAGTTTATCTTTAAAGGTTTTATTCAGTACACCTATCCCGTTGACTATTTGTAATGAAAATATTGTAAACTAAAGTTCCACTTGTCGGTTACCGGATTGAGCTGAAATTATTTATGCACATTGCATATGTATAAATCAGAACTTATCTGGTGATGGCGCTGGAAGATTGCCATAGGAACTCCGTTATTAAAATTTAGGCATTTAATTCAGCTTACCGAGAAAGTTAATATAACATTATGATAAAGGTTTTTTTGTTAATTTATTTCTCTTCTCGTCTTGTATAGTCTGTGTTACTAGATCATCTGTCTAGGCATTTCCACAGCTGCCGTCCTCTTGGCAAAGAGTTACCGTTCCTTACGTTCACTCTCGTTAATCGGCACTGTAATTTTGAAAACCCATCGATGATGAAAAGAAACAAATACAGACAAATAATTTTATATTATTTAAACCTAATGGAATCTGTACGCGATATATCGTTTTGAAATATTAATGCCACAATCATATAATGGCGTGTGAAGTGAAACATAAATAATTCAATAGGTATCTAGTTCGGAATTGCTGTATTGTGTAAATGGCACGTTGACGAAGGTGTAAGATTGGTTTTGATAAGGGTGTCACATACAAATTGATATACACTAACATTTTGCGAGATAAAATTGATTAATACCTCTTAAGCTGCATCTATTTATAGGGTAAATGACTTTGAAATGACTCTCGCTGATCGATAATTAAACAGCAATTTGTTAGTTTATAAAGCGCTTCGTGCAAGAGTTTTGGAATATTAAACGTTCTGTGATCTTTGTGCGACGCTCTTAGTGCAGTCGGTAGGATGTTAAACAAGTAAGCTATGAGATAGCGATAAGTGATAGAGAACTTGGGAGAATGACGCCGTTTTTCCATGAAAACTGTCAACCGAGAACGAGATTTTTTCGGCCCTATAAAATGCCATTTTATTATCTAGGCTATAAGTTTCATTTTTTAGCGACATTGCTCTATCGTCAATGTTGTCGCCGTTATTAAAGGCGTCATTAAAGTTGCCGGTTGACGGTCTTGGTGGATAATCGACCTGAGAGTTGATGTTTATTCGAATATTTGTTTTTTGTATTATTATCGACTATTTGAATAGTTCTTACTGCTATCGAAGTCATTAAAACAAAGTCGTTAATACAATTTTAAGGAGAAAAAATCTGCGCAGCTCTGACAGTTATTCCATTTTATTTATTACTCGCTTTACGTTGAACGTTGAAGACGTTTTTTATCGTAACTTTTTTAATCTGTTCTTGTAAATTTCGCGAATAGCCAATCTAGAAAGTTCTTAAACGTCGAAATAGCATCGCAAAACATAAAACGCCGTCAGTGTCATAAAAACTTCCAACTGTACTTAGTTTACGAGTGTACATAACATAGCTTTTAGCGCGAATAAACCTCGTTATGATTTAATGGGTGGATTGAGTTGGCGCGATAGTATTAATCAAACATTTAAAACTATGTGCATTGTTCGTAGTACGCGTCTCGTTATTAAGTGCAATGTATTTGAGCTTGTAACTAAACTAAGCAATACATCTGCCTTTGTATGTATCCTTCGCATTAAGATGACTGTAAAGGAGCTTTATTACATTTTTGTGTGATTTGTATCGGCCAGTGCCCCAGTGTCATTAAGCCCATGCAGAATAAAGAACCGGCCAAGTGCGAGTTGGACTTGCGCACGAACGGTTTCGTTCTAGTTGAGATCAAAAAATTGGAATTTGTTCGACGTCATGCTAGCGATAGCGCGATGTAGAGCCAGGATGTACCGTTTTTACCCTTTGGGTACGTAACCCTAAAAGGATACTCTTTCTGAGCTGTTGCCTTCACAGTAATCTCTCTTCAGGGCGTCTCAATACACAATCCAAAGGACCACTTTGTTTTGTCTAAACCTGCATTGTAGCATCTTCTGAAATAATTCTCAAAATTCAAATTACTATTTTCTAGTTGCTTCCAAAAATAGCCGTAGCAAGATGATGTAATTGGCAAACCTCTGAGGTAGTAAACAGGAGAGTTATATGTCATTTATAAACCCCGGCCATCCGCTCCGTTCCCAAGGGGAAGTCTCTTATTTTAACTTTCTTTAGCTAGCTGAAAAGGTGTTACTAAAGTTCTCGCCATATTTTATTTCGGGATAACAATGATGTTAAATCGTGTTTGTTTTAAAAACATTGACTTCTCTGTTCGTCACTTAATGTTCATGAAGGCTTGGTTTCATCATTATCATCATCATCATCTCTCGTCTCTTCACTAACTTGTACTCCATGTATATATGTGTAACTTTTTTTTTCTATCATAGCTTATGTATGGAGGTGTGGGCCATATACGGCATAATGATGTAGGTTAGGATTGTATTGCCTTTCTTTTGATAATTCTAGCGAAAAAGCGCAGCTTTTTAAGGACTCTCGGGATTTTTGAAACGCTTACATCGGCTTCTCCGAAGCATTTGGATTTGTTTTGGATACTATATGACAGATACGACGATGATTTTAGATATTTATAAAAATATATATACAACTTTTTATATATTTTTTAAATTTTCTTTATATTATTGTCTAAAATATTATTATTCTTTTATTTTTAAACACATTTAGACACATACATATTTTACTATGCTTAATACTAAACCTATAGCTCTCATAGTTTCTCCGTAAAGTGTACCACAAACACGTCCGGGGACTGGTGTATAGGGGGGGAGGCTCGCTCCGCTCCAATTATTGTTATTAAAATCCTGTTAATTTCGATACCACTCGAATGGGAACGCTACATTATTAATTAGGTAACAATTTGGTTAAACCTGAAATTAGAAGAGAGACGCTTCGTAGACAATATTTTGAGTTACCGCGTTAGTTAGTCTTGCATCTTGGTAATTAGAAATATATACTTGGGTTTATGCAATAGTCTCTATGTATATTGTATACTTTGCACCTCCGTCCGGTGCAACACTCTCACTTATGCAAAAATGTAGTTTTTCAGGAGTAGCATTTAAAACTTTGACACCTCACACAACAAAGTTGACACTTTTGTAAAAAATGCAAGAATTAACACTGTCGTGTTGCACCGGGGGTGCGACGACGTATAGAATATCTAAGATACATTGGAACAAAAAGTTCCTAATCGATTTATAATTGTTTTTAAACGATTTCTTGGAATTTATAGCATTGTTGATGTTGCAAAATTTTATAAACGCAAAATAGAAAACTTATGAGTCTTAAATTAACGTTCATTTATTTCTGTTACAGGTACGTTATTTAGCTGAAACCATCTTCAGAATTTACAATGTTGAAAATTTATAGGAAAATTCAACATTACATTTGGTAAGCAACTTGCTTGTTAAATGACAGTTCAGAAGACTAATAAGTGATAACGTTTGAATCTTTGTCTGTTGTAAATATTTGGGATCGTAAAACGATCGTAACGTTACGTTCGAAACGGGCTATTACTTTTGAATGGCGTAAAACATGTCCCCGTATACCTACAGTAAAACGGCATACAGTAGAATAACGGGGTCGTATTTTTATTTTAAAGTTGAACTAGTGCAAAAGAGTTGCCCACCGAGCAAGACGTGATTCTGCGTTGTTCAGGGCTGAGCACGAGTTTATGACACTTTCTACCATATGCAAAATAATATTAACTAGAATTTGGTTGGCATTAATGCCCGGCCGTACATTAAAAGAATTTCGAACTGGAAAAATTCGGACTCCTGTCATAAACCATACAAAACCCAAGAAGCAATTTCGGATAGTATGCGGGGTCCACAAAGAAACTGAACACAGTGCGAACACAAATTCGGATAAAATGCGCAATAAATTAATAAATACCGGCAAAAATAGTTACCAATATAATGCCATAAAGTTCTATTAAGGAATTAACTGCTTTCTACAGATATCAGAAATCACGCTTATGTGTAGGTTTAGTACAAAGACAGTGTACCGTTTGTCATTTATTGTGCGCGTATACCACGTACACGAGAGTGAAATGTCGAATTGAGATCCGGTTTTCCGGTGCTGTATCGAACGGTTCATTACAGATTTACGGCTTAATGAAGCCTTTGTGTGAACTCAAATATTGATTATACGTGTGCTCACAAGTCACATTCGGCTAACCACGCGGTACTAAAACACACTAGTTTTAGTTGCAAATGACTTTGGTCTGTGATTGGTATTCGAGATGATTTAGTTTCAATCTCACAATAACTATGTCAGTACAATATTTAACTTTAATAAAATCTTGTTTTTAAGTGTTCTCCATACTTTACGTGGATCCTGGTTTTTAACCGTCTTCTAAAAAGCAGGTTTATCTAATTTTTTTAAACAGCAGGTTTAATAAATGAAATATCCTTTCAAGATTCCGCTTTTACACTCCAAACGTAACGCGGAAACGGAGAATTTGAAAAAGTGGCTGTTTTGCATTCGGAAAAGATTTAAATCGTGGACGTCGTGGAAATAAAAAGCATTCCCTACGTGGAGCGAATAACGCATCGCGAGCATAACTTACGAATAAAATGGGCAGCAGAGAATCATAGTTGAATCATATTTTACCGTTACACGGTAACTGCAACTTGCTAGAGCTTTAAGGTTGTTCAGTTTAAGAGGCTTCAAGGTAAAATTCTCTTTGTCAGGTTATAACTTAGTTTCAACTAGAGGATGTCGTACTATTTACCATCGATTAAATCTTCTGCAGGCACTCAGGAGACCTAAGCCATTTGGTCGTATTAGGTCAATTTAATGCGACTAGATATGTCTTCTACGTTTGATATAATGCGAACAAACTACGCCCGTTAGTGCCCAAGAATCATTCTTCTCTGATAGTACAAAGGTGGTCTTCATTAGTACTTAAATCTATACAGAAGGTGTCAAATCACCCTACTTATTGTCATGTAGCATATTTAGTACGCAGTTAAAATTTTTTAATGTGTAAATGTATAAAGGCAGTGTTTTTGTCGTTGTTTTCTTAACTGGTCAGTATAATGCTATAACAAAGAAAGCACCAACATTTTTCATCACAGGCTCCACCCAAACTATGTTAGTGTTTTACCTCAAATCGTGGAATTACCCCAAAGCCCGAAATGGCCCACTTTTCGCTACAGTTGCCAAGTCTACTATGCTTGCGTCTATAGCGTTAAGGTTTTTCAGGCGCCTCACTTTCAAAGGCGGATAAATTTCTCACATTTTCAGGTTGTAAATGGGTGTAAGATTGGAGCAGAACTTAAATGTATTAAACGTTTGCAGTCTGAAGATACATTTCCCTTTTGGGCGTATTCGGTCCGGATTTAATAGGGTTAAGCACATTTCATCTTTTATGTACTTTCAACCTAAACATATTACATGACGAATTGTAAGAATTGATGCTGTTTTTTATATTGTTTGGTGTAAAGTTATTAATTTTATCGATTTATCCTTTTAAAATTTCCAATGTCTCTTTTCTAATGGCCATCTTTTAAGGCATATCTTTTGTGATATTGATAGGTGTAGGTCGTGTTGTTTTAAGCTCGTTGTCTACTAACAGCTAACAGCCTTAATTGTTTACATACGACAAGCCCCGTTCTAACTGATTGGAATTGGTAATCACTTAGTTTCTTAAACATTTCTTGTTGCCTCGTTAGCGAGTTTCGAAAATAAAAGCATCTATATCACAAGCAACTTGGGTCGTTACCTCAACTATTAAATAACTGATAAAACTTGAATACATTTTAACAAACTTCGTTAGATCTTCAGTACTAGAGAACTGTTGTACGTTACCCGCTTAGTTTGTAGTTTTAAACCTTGTCGAAAGAAACTTTCTAGAATTTATAAATTCGCCGAACGTTGCAGGTAATGCATACGAAATAATTCATTACTTTCGAACGGTCCCATCGACTTTCATATTTTGTCATAAGAAAAAGGGGGTGCTATAAGTAATTTTGACGACCTCTGTAGCTTAGTTGATAAGCGCGTTGGTAGCTTAAGCCGGGGGTCGCAAAAAAAATTTTTAATGTTCCTGGGTCTTGGATGTGTATTAAATATGTGTATCATATAATTAAAATTTTAAATATGTGTATAATATAAAAGTATTAAATATATTTCCGTTGCCTGGTACCCGTAACACAAGTCCCCCAGGTACATAGCACGGGACCAGACTGACGTGGTGTGAAGCGTACGTAGATATTATATTATATTATAAGTTCTCCCTGGCTGATTGTTAGTCTGTGCATCACGTGTGTGTGTCCATAGCATCGTAGTATTTAAATTAAGGTTTTCTTCTATGTAACTTTTCCATTAGCGCACTAGTATATAAACGGATTACATTTTTCGTACTATTTTGCAATTAATATGCATCAGTTACTCGTTTTGTACTTTATTTAAATCAGAAATTGCAGATTTCTAAGGCTTCCCCGCTCGTTGCTTTCGATCACCAATTAGGCATATCTGATTAATTAATCGTAAATCGATATTCTGCTATTATACGGATGAACAAGTCTTCAGCGAAGATCAAAAGGTATATACTGTTGTACATCTTTGATGTCTCGCTTGCCTTCCTTATAATGGGCGTTGGTGTTTTGTTCCATTCTCTGTTCATTTTAACTTAAGGTATTGTTAGAAATATCGCCAGATCAAGTTTCTTCTAAACTTCTTAAAGAGTATCGAATCACGTTTTTCTCGAAATTTTGGCAGTGAATTTATTAGTTTTTTTTTATGGTTTATTTTTATTACATTGAATGTTACCCTACAGTATCTACGATAAATAATCAAATTTTCATTTTATTTGCGAATAAATTAAAATATACGAATAACAGCTACCTACATGTTGTTTCAGTACCTGGGATTTCATAACCTGAGTTTAATTTATAACGATCTAACATCAAAGGTAAACAAATCCAATTAACAATTAATTTAAAGTTGTGCTAAATTTCAATTTTCTTATCAAAGCATTGATTCTCATCGCTATGAAGACTTAATCTATACCAGATTAATCTGTAGTTATCGGATTTATAGTTGCTGAGGTAACATCAAGAGATGGGCTTAATGGCCGTCGAATAGTTGAGCAGTCGGACCGGAAGTCGACGGCCACCTTGGCCTGCCATTAACAGACACTTCCGGCTACCTTTGAAATTCGTATTCCCGCTTGCCAAAAAGATTGAAATATTTTCACCTTTTGCCTCTCCATTTCAAAGAATCTTATCCGACGCCAAAAGAAAAACCAAAAAGGTGTATAAAATAAAAATAGATGTACAATTAAAATATGCTTATTAAACAAGCTTAAGTCCAAAAACAGAAAACCCAACTGCAGAAACCATTGCTATTTAAACAAGTTATGTATTTGTCTAGAATGGCTATTTAAAGCTCTTTATTTTGATACTCGACCAAAATGGGTGAAATTTTTTTTTCGAAACTCACAATTTTGACTTTAAAATCCGCCATTTTGATTTTTTAATCCTTTGATGTACCCAGTGTCACTTGCGCTATCAAGACGAATCTCACGATACCTCATACGTTAAAATCCATCAAACCGTTTTAGGCTGCAAAGCGTGCCAAACAATTATACATAAATACATACGATCGAAAAATGTAACCCGCTTTCTTGCGCAGTCGAGTAAAATATTCTACTTTAAAATAGTTTATTTCATTATTTTAAAAATGAAATACTTTCTTGACAAAGTGAGAGATGAAATATTTTCTTGACTAACCCAGCTCGGGCGATGTCACAGAGCCCTGTAATAAGCCATTTTGGAAATAATTGGGATAAGGTTTAAGAGGGATTAAATCCTTTCGCTTATCACGTCTGGGCACGTCAAGACCCAGCTGCTTGCAGGATCGTGACAAATTGTACTCAACTATTGAATATATATGAATAGCTCACAGAAATTATTTATTTAGGTCACATTACGAATTCTAAAGGTTTTCTTCTAAGTTAAACGGCTGTTATTTATACGTGTAACTGTATCTCTATTGCTTTTAATTGTTGTCTGTATGTATTAAACATTTCTCTGTTTATCAATGTGTTCTTTCTTTCCTCATCTTAATTTAGATCATTCTATTATTTACTATTGAGTATTTTTTAGCTTTTTGTTAGGTTAAAAACTACTTCCGAGCAGTACTAATACCGTAAATTCCTTATTGTTGTGTCCGTGCCAGCTAAAGAACATCGCAGTACAAAGACTGGAGTGTCTTTAATCCGTACTCAGTTGAATGAAATCTCTTTGTCTCTAGTCTCTTATTCCAAAGCTTCTGGTCCCAATAACCAGTTCTTGTGGATGCTGAGTTATGCTCCTAAGTTCTGTTTCTAAGTGTTGCATTCATCATAACTAAGCATTCTGGTATATTCGTGTATTTTATGTACATGATATTATATGAGGATAGTTATGGACCAAATATTTATATACGAACTATCTGTTGCGTACGGCTTCGCTCACGTAAAAACCGTGGCAACGTACCGTTGTTGTGTATGGTATCTTATAGAGATGACGCTGTATGTGAAAATGATTTTTCTTATTTTTCTGCTTTTCTCTTGAACATTTTCATAAGTTTTGTTTGCTATAAACCTCGCGGAGCCCGAGACCTTTCCAACGAATGCTAAACCGTGGAAATCAGTTCGTGCGTTTTGAAGTTAGCGTCAGTGAAGAAAACCCGACTTATTTTTATATAATAGATTGCTACGCGCATTTTGAACTCGTCCATTATGATTTATGACGCTAAACTCATACAGTCTTTTCTGAGGAAAAATGCATAGGAAACCATATCAAATCTCATCAGAACGGATAAGCGGCTTGAACGTGAAAAGTTGAAATTGACCACCTTCAAATTATACTTTTTCCCGCGCCTTCTTTTGGAAAATAATATATATCTCTAAGATGAGAAGTGGCCTAATAATGAATGTTACTTTTCAATCTGCATCCTCTCGTCTTTGGCAAGTTAATTGGTTACTTCGTTTTGGCGTGAATGAAGTATTTTATAAATGGGAAAAGATTATTATGGATGGTACATATGAACAGCTAATCGAAGGAACTCTTCATGTCACGTTGTCTATTTCTCAAGTGCAAAATCATGATTAAATTCCGAGAATATATTGCAAAGTTGTAACAACAAAAGTACATCAATAACGTCTCTCTGAGGCGTGTAAGATAAACAGGGCGAGACATCTTGATTCACCCCAGGCAATTACAGACGGAACTCGCATTTCTCACTCCTCCAGGTATATTTCGGTTTCAAATTTATCCTCAACCGATTCGAGAAATTCTCGTTTTGTATAACAGATATGTATATGTTTTGGACACACTGGGTAGTTCGGTTACATATTTTCGCTACCGGATTTATGCTTTTCGTTACGGAATATGTAACTTTGTGTATATCTTCCCCTATTTTAAGGACACCAATATTATGCCTCTTGACTCACAAGAATCCTGCCGCTTCGTGTTTCGAGAACCTCATTAATTTAACAAGAGATACTTTAAGTATGTTTAGCAGTTGAAAGTAATCCGGGATTAATATCTCAAGCGTTTGCTTTAAGATGGTAAATGTTACCACGGAATTTTCATTTTATTTTAACAAGGATAATGTTTCTGGTGTAGATAAATATTTGTGTTCACAAAAACGTGTATTTTTTTTCTTTATGTTTCTGACGTGAGTTTCATTAAATCTTCGGAAACGTCCAACTAATTATTATCATCTTCATCTATCTCTAAGTTAATATCTTGTATATTACGAAAATGTTAATACAGAAATTATTTATATGATAATGTCCTCGACATTTCTTTGAAAAAAGTTCCTTTCCCACTCAAGAAAGTAGATATCCGAAAACTGGTAACATAATATTCAGATTCGTTAAAACATATTATGTGATGTCAGGTAACTGTTTTTGTGAATTTTAGGTAAAATTTTCGAGCCCGAAGGCCCCATCGCAACAGTTATGTTAAACTGCTAATCACATAAGTGTGTTATATCACCCGTTTGTGTTTAAACAGGATCATAGGGCCATACCCCTAAAACCGAGTGCGTTCCTTCTCCGGAACAACCCTCCAACACAAACAAAATTAAAACCCCGTCAGAATCACAAAATATCCCCCCAAATTAAGGTAAGGCTTAGATAATATAGATTGTATTCTCGTGTTTTAATATTCTGCGTTTAATTTTGTTATATCAAAATCGAATTACGGGGTAGGGTAGAGTAAAATTATTCAATAAAGCATAATCCGTCGCTTTTTAGAAATTTGCAAAACTCCATCTACTCGTAGTCGAGGAGTCGTGAACAGTTCAGTGACTTTTAAAATTTGCATCTTACAGACATCGCGAAATTTATTGATCTCGAAAGCGAGGTTTTAAAGCACGGATTTTTCGTATGTGTCGATTTTTCTTATTCTTAGACGGCTCGTTTTTCTTGTCTGACGGTCGGTCGACGGTTTTGCTGCAAAATTCAGCACGGATTGTGGACCCCGAAATACAGCGAGTGGTCGATAACCGCCTAATCTGTATAGCTGCAGATTTTATCACGGCGTCGAGTCCCCGGGATTAAACTGGAGGGATTACGGCGGACAGGCATAAGATCGACTCGTTATCCCCTATTTCTATGAGCTTTAATTTATACCCTCGCCCGAGTTTTAAGCTGCTATTATATAGCTTTCAAACAATACGCTCTGCAACATTTTGCTGCTTCGTATTAAATTTTGGTAGGGCGCTTTCGCACAATTTCAGCATGTATTTAATATTATTCTCGTTATTATTGACCCGTTGTTTTATGATACGTTTTAACGAGAGTGGCGTCCGGAATCTAATTTGCTAGAAGTACGTTTTTAAACCTCGATTGAATTTGCCCGCTTTTGCTGTATAAATAGCCGTAATTTTTAATTTCAATATAAAAAAGGCGAATGCGAGAGCTCTCATTTGTAATTCAAATATTGCTCTATGATATTAAAGCTGGCATTTTTATTAAGTCGCCGAAGAACTAAAATTATGCATTCACAGCTTGTCGACCGTAGAATTCCCTGCCAGAGCCTCGCAAACCTAACGAGGCATAATCTTCAGTTTTCTTTTCAGAGTTAACTGTTTTAAGAGTTCCATTGTAAGGAGTCTATTCCGGTTGCTGGCCACCGTAACTTGTTGTAATTGCAGTTTTCAACTTATTCCACCTTAATTGTTTAACTTGTTTTTGCAAATGTTTGCTTCTTAGCTATTTTTGGATTTTTGTTGAGTTGTATTTAATTAGTATTTAATTTAATTAGTATTAACAATATTGTTAATAATTTTAATTCATTCATTAGTATTTTTATTAGCTCACTTTCGGCCGGGGCTTTTCTCGCGTAGAATTTGAATTCGAAAAATTAGAATTCTTTATAGAAATATAATGTTTCTAGGGTTCCGTATCCAAAGGTTAAAAACGGGACCCTATTACTAAGACGTATGTCCGTCTGTCTGTCTCCAGGCTGTATCTCAAGAACGGTAATAGCTAGAGAGTTGAAATTTTTTACAGAATATGTATTTCTGTTGCCGCTATAACAAATTTATAATAATTAAATGTTTAAACGCACCTCTAATACAAAAAATATGTTTTATGTCAGTTTCTTCTTTTTAAAGCTAGATAGCGCTACTAGCACCTATACATCGCGCTATCGCTAGCATGACATAAGTGGTTGTTATAACTGTTCAACTTCTAAAACGAGTTTTCTCAATTTTTTGCTCTCTATTGGAACGCTTCGTGCGCGAGTCCAACTCGCACTTGGCCGGTTTTTAGAACCGAAAAAAGTCTATGGTTCTCTCCATCCTTTCAACTAAGTCTGTCTAAAATCAAGGAGATTTGTTGCTTCGTTACGACGTGAAGGAAGGATACACAAGCAAACAAACAAACAAAATTTCCCATTTATAATATTAATATGAATTTGTATTTGCCTCCTAAAAAGTTTGTTAAAAAACCAAGGAAATACATAGATAGATATACAATAAAAAAATAGAGGAAAAACGCCTCTACAAATCAAGATAATTAAAAACCTCTTGGCCCAGTGTTATGCTTGCCCATAACATGCCAAAATCTCAATAAACGAAAACAGGATTATCGTATTCCTTCCGAGTTCGGTTCATAAAATATTTATAACACAAGCGTCGTTGGAATCGAATTCACCCGTTTCAGCTAAGCGCTGTACAAAGAGAACGCAGAAAATAGTTCGTATTCGATTGAATTTAACCAAATGCGCTTTTAACGAGCGGTCAGCGAAAAAGTTCCACTTTGTACATCCAGCGCTGTTCGAATGAACAAAACATTTTCATACTGCTAACTCATTCGTACTGCTTATTAAAACTAGTTCAACGAAATGTTTTAATTCATTGCCCTTGTCATTGATGAACACACAATATCAATATTAGTGCTAAAGTCAAAGGATGTGCTGTATTTGTAGAAATCATTTAGGATATGTTGAATCATAATGAAAATTGCAGAAATTTTTCCATCGAACATGAGCGTAAGCGACTCTTTAATACAAAGAGATAATGTTCGGTTCAGCATGTCGTTGAACTCGTACGTTTTGCCCAATCATCATATTTGTACATATAAATGTAAGCATTAATAATAAAATAAAACACATTATTATCAAGCAATAGCTGGGTGTTATTTAATCTCCATCATCACTATCAGCAATCATATCAGCAGCACCCAGCAACCAGCATCTTAACATCCAGCATCCGTCATCCCAGCATCTAGCAGCATTATCATCTACATCAAAGGGTAACCCCCTTACATTTTTTTGGTCCTTCGTAAGGAGAAGAATCAGCAGCAGTAAAAAAGCAGCATCTCTATCAGCGGGTTCCCCTACAGATAAGAAGTTCTAAATAAACGAGCGACATTCCCATTATCACTTCAAGTACGGTCTACTCCCCGTGTGCTCGTTACGGGTATGAATTTTTGAACATTACTCACCCCGCATGGCGTGCTAATGTACCTACCAGAACAAACACGAGGTGTAATTACTTTGTAAAATTTGCTTTCGGAACATAAAACGTGAAGTTCACGTGAATCGAGACAGTGTTTTAATGTGTTACCTTAATAAACATCACACACGACCATCATGAATTAATTGACTTCATCGAAAACGTGAAAGAAACATGCCATGTTTACCGCAGTATGCTCTGTAACGATACCGTCTCAATATTCATTTACATATTCGCCTGTGAAAATAAGAATTTTCTTGAATTCACTCGACACAGTTATGCAGATGCAACAAACTTATGTTCTTATAGCTGCTACGAAACTAGTTATTTTACTTTATTTTGTTACTTGTTTGTTTTTTGATAGTGCTTTCAAACTACGCTTTTCTTCCAGTTACATTTCTTGATAAGTCCCTGTGATATGTTGATGAAATAGTAGGTAATATTTGCATCTGCATTTTATATCTTTGTCACTGTCACGCCAAGTCGCTTGCAGAATTAATTCCCACTCATTATGCGAAGAGCCTCGTCTCGACTTGGCGCGTTTACCAATTTGTTGATCTTTTGTTTTGCGCAATTTATTGAAAGCGATGAACAGCCCTTTTCCCTAAAGACATTTCCTCTCGTCAAGGAAAGTTCAATTGACAATTTATTTAAAGCGTTAGGTTCTTTCTCTTAATTTTAAAACGTTTTGTTGTGTTACTAAATTATTTTTTAATACATTATAATTTTTTGTTCATACTACTTCAGTTATTATTTCGTTCATTAATTTCCCAACGTTTTATAACGTGAGCTTTGAGAGATCGTAAAAGATAATCTTTGAAATATTTGCAGCAAGTCAATTTCTCTGGCATTAATTTCCAGTTACGCGAGAGAATTTAATCCGCCCTTATAAATTTTTATGAAATTCTTACGTTAAAAAGTGAAGTATAAAATCCAGCGGAGAATATAATAATATTTAGGAGTTGAGGACCTCCTCGTCAGTAATTGGCCTGTAAACGAAGTTTAATTAGTTTACAAGTATTTGTAAGCGAAAATTAACTTTACTTTAAGAATTTAATACATTTTAAACAGTAACTTTTCGATAAGTATACATATTTATAGAATTTTGGCAATGGTTGTATGGAGAATTCGGAGAAGTCTCTTACCAATGTTTTATTTAATTATTTATTTTATATGGAACCTTGATGTAAGGTAAAGGTAAAGATAAAAAAAGAAAAAAAACGTTTTGGATATTGCAAAATTAACATATAGAGAACAGATGAATTTACTACTTTTGGTTTAGTACAATCGATAACATTGTATCCATAGTTCTAAGAAAAATCATTAGCTATGTGCAAGCTTTCAAGGTTATATGTTAGCAGTTAGAAAGGATCGTCTATGAGTCAGTCGATTATTTTGAATCATACTTTTATGGGGTTATCAATGTATAATCTTGATTTGTTTTTCTGTACCTGAGAAAACAATAAAAAAATTACCCGAAAAAAATCAAGAACTTTATATCAATCAAACTCAAAATCTATAAATATAGTCACATCACCAGACGAGATCGCACGAAGAAATCACGTATGGATCACCCATATAAGGGTGTCAAAAATAAATCGCGTTCATCAACTAAACCAAAGCCAGTAGCACTTTAATTTAGGGTCCACGTAGTGTCACAGAATATATGACATTATTTATGGCATTTTTAATGAATATTACCCTGCGCAGATTCAAACTTACATGCATGATAATTAGTTGTAAAGTCGCGGTACCTGTGGCCTGCAGCAACTTAACTTGAAAGCAATTAATTTCAGCGTTCACGCTGTCTACATGCAAGAAATAATTAAATGCATGCACTTAGGATTCCACCTCGAAATAAAGGTACATAATGGGCTGTGCATTATGCAGTTAGGGACTATTTGCTACCCGCAACCGATTACCAAAATACCTCCCAGCTTTTCCACGTCATTCACTCTAATGTCTTGTTTACACGTATTAAGTAGTTAAGTAGATAACTAAATTTTAAATTATTAATTGCATGTAAACACAAAATTAAGTAGCAAGTTGCAAGTTAGTTACTACTCACCCAGATAATTAAAAATTTCACTGTCACTTGACATATTTGGACAGGTACATGTCAACACAATTTAGTTAAATTCACAACTACTTAACCGGTGTAAACAAGACATACAAAAGCTCTCTGTACGAGTATCTAAAGTGATAACATTTTATATCTTTATTTAATTATCGTTGTACACGTACTATTATATGATTCTCTTGCTAGAATGAATAATCTAGAAAGAGAATCATTAAATAGTATATTATAGCGATATAAAATATCATGACACTGTATTTTAAGTACATAATATGCATTCAAATTAAATTATAAAACTGAACATGACGTCTCAAATATACTGGTTCTTGTAAAACGATAACTAACTATTGATGAAGCAAACCACGGAACTGTTAACGGTCTAGGAATTGTAAATGGACGACTTTAACCAATTTACAAGTATCTAGTTCAGTTTGAGACCCGTTTCGCAGCTGTAGTAGTTGATTAAGAGCATGCCGGAGATTTCTGATGTTCTCAAGTCTCAGAATCCTCGTATCGATTCATGTGATGTCATCTCAGAAATACCTGATGATATAATGGAACCTCAAATTAAGTACTCACTCCTTAATTGCATTACGCTGTGTTTAGAAAGTAGAAAGAAAGAAAGAAAATAAATGTATTTGGTAATACTTTACACAGTTAACAACAACATCATTAATACACATATCGAGAGACCAAATTGGTTCCCATTCAGCATAAGATGCGGATCCGTTGTCCGCATCGCTGATTTTCAATGTCTAAATGCTTATACTAATAAATAACATTCAAAGAGTTTCATCTCAAAAGCTTAACTTTTTTAAGATCTCTCAATTAATGGACTGTAGAAATATAAGCGTGGTAAAAACGTTCACGAGAAAACAAGTAGAAATATTTTATTGGAACGCTTATCATAAATGCATTAAGATCGGTGCTTGAATTGATTTCATAATTTCAAAAAACTGAGGGAAAATATAAAGTAATTTTTCCTATTAAACTCCTTATATTCACGCTTAATAACGTCCGTTGCTCTCGAAATCAATTTTCCTTCAGCAGGTTGACACCATTTATGTGGAATATTCACCCCAGCCTCGGGCCCCGGCCTCGGTATTATATCAAACAGAATGGAATATTTAATATTTTCGTGGTGGTCCCGGCATCGGAAAAATGCGATCGACATGAAGACGAAATTGCGAGGGAAGCTTTTGAAGCTTTTGAGGGTTTTTGAATAACGCTCCCCTTTGTATAAAATTAACTTTTTCAACAAATGCCAAAAAACTAAATAAATTAGGTGGCTCTAATGTAACAAACATGTTTTCTGCGTTTTCGTTCCATAATAAGATGCATAATAATAACGATAAATTCGACGCGTTTGTCATTAGAGGCGTGGCAGTGGCTAAGGTGCTTGCATGAGTTCGAAGAGGCCATGATTCGATTCCCACCAACTCATTTTTATTTTATGATTTTGTTTTACGCATTTGTAACTCTTTCATAGTTTTTATACATTTAAATTTTTAAAATTTAGTTTAATTTGTTTATACATTTAAAACGTTAAAAAAGGCGTTTGCCAATTTTTTGTTCTGTATTGGTGCGGAACTCTTCGTGTGCGAGTCCAACTCGCACTTGGCCAGTTTTTTTACGTACACGATACCCGTTACATATTATAGACTGAAGGTTCTGAGAATATGTAATTGCTGAAATCCAATGCAAATATCTATCGAAGTTTAGACACAAAACGATAACTATGTTACACCCGAAAACTATTTTCTCCTGCATCCACTTAACGGAAAACTTGGTTTGGAGATGCACTGGAATGGCTCGATAAACGATTGCACGAAGTTGGTGTGCCTCGAGGGTGTAACTATCGTTACCTAGGATCTGGGTAATTTACACTATCACGAATATCCACAACTGAACTGTAATTCAATAAAGTTTTTTGACATGAGCCCTTTTCTGTTTACTGAAACTCATTATTGAAAGTTCTGCAGCTCAATATTGCGTGCAACTTGTAACGAGCTTCTCTGTCTGTGTGAATTGTATGATAATCTTTCATTTCATCACCATAATATCTGAATCCACGAACATTTAGTGTTATCGGTTGAGGTTAAACGACATTTAAAATTCCGTTTGCTCCGAATGATTCCGTTGTATTGTTTTTCACTGTATCGCCTGCCACAAAGAAATTGTCTAAACGTCGAAAATACTATCTCACGAAATCGAATTGTTCGGCACTCCAACGCTCTTCAACAACCGTTTTCCGTAAACCATTTATGCCGTCATGTTTTTCCTCCACAGTAGTTACGCGAGAGAAATCTCGATTGTAAATGCTCTCCAAATATTTGAATGTATCACAGACGTGCTAAAGTTGCCACAGAGATTATCGGAGGGGAGCTCGTACGCTCCAATACTTTCCCAATTCAAGTTATGTCACGTTATCAATCTTTGAGGATATTTTTTTTTCACATAACAACACTTGCTCTGTATTCTTGTATTTGGGATCATATTACCAGAACGTTGGTTAATCCTGTTATGATAACATCAGGTAACTCTTTCGTAAATATCAAATCGTATCAAGGATATATACAAGAAGAAAGCTTCATTATTAGATTATTTAGGTATTTAAGCAGTTATTCAGAGCTAATCAGGCTTAAGTTTGAGTAAATCACAGTAATCCTATTACAAGTGACCTTATTGAAGAACTCTATTCTTCGTGCGAAAAGGTGACCTTTCTTAAAATTAATGAACACCTTAATTGACACAGTAGCTTTCTAATAAATTTAACATCCGCTGAAAAAAGTGAAAATATTTTTCAAAAGTTCAAGCGATATATGGGATTGAATTTCTCTTCAAGTTTAGTAAATTATAATTTTTAGTATGCAGGTAAAAATGCGGGTTGAGAACCTCGACGCGCGTTTCGCCCCAACACAGAGGCATTCTCAGGATGTAGACTCTATGAACAACTTTTTTATATTTAGTATTCAAAATATTATTAATAATTTTGGGGCTATACCCATTAGATATTGCAATTTGGAAAATAATGTTAAGCTCTTTTTGATAATTTTCCTTACTGAGAGGGATGGATAATAATCAGTGATGTAACTATGAAATGCCGCGAGTTTGTGTTGCCATGAATGACATGACGATGGTTGAATAGTAGTATTAGTATATGTCGGCTTGCGAAAGATTCCAATACTGTGTTTATTATTCTCTCTAGTGATTGACATGTCGAGAAAATTAAGGGTATTATTAACTTCATTCTAGTTTAAACTTAATTTTGATATGTTGGGTGTAGTGGGGATAAACGGCGGTGATTTGGTGGTGGCTGATGGCGGCACTTAACGGACGTTGTTCGTAGAGTCCACATCCTGAGGATGCCCCTGCGTTATAGCGAAACGCGCGTCGAGGTTCTCAAACCGCATTTTTACTTGCAGGTTGAGGTTAATTTTCGCGGAATATTGCTAAAAATCTTAATTTACTAAACATGAAGCTATAGATTTCCGCAAAGAAACGTTTCCTGATTATATTAAATACGAGTAATAGGTACATGCTTTAGTAATTTACAGTTTTTACCTAAATTGCTTTTTAGTAAATTTAACACTTTGTGTCTTGCCAGTTGGCACGTATACGATATGATAACTTCAAAAGTACAACCACGGAAAACATATTAGTACAAGTATATAGTATAACATAAGTTTGTGCGTGACTTTGCAAGTGCCTTTACATAAACAGGAAGGGATTTATTTTAATGGCTTCCTTTGACCAGAAATACCTTTAAAGACTTACAACCAGCAAGCGGACACATTTGATGTCGATAAGTACTCAATGGGACATCGTAAGTCATATTAGTGGCAAATGGCAATTATCGGTATTTCGTATTTACCCAGGTGCTCCAGATGTTACGTGACTAATGCTGTCGGCTGCCAACACAACCGGGACCATTCACACAAGAATGCCCTTCGATATAGCTTACTGACTACTGACTCTTCCTTATCTAAATTCATCACTCTAACAGACGCGTCGGATCGAATTGAATTAAATGTGTTCTTTGTAGGTATTACACGCAATTACTATTTATTCAGGTGAAATATCATCGCTAGAATTCGGTTTAGTGCCTGTCTACAGTTTGAATAAATATTTTACATAGGGATGGCCTTTTAAAGCTTTTAAGATAGAAGTAATTGATGATTGTAGCTTCGCAGCGTGCTCGACGTGGACACATCCGCCGGCCATTACCCGCGTCCAACCAGCTCCGCAGAAGCTCTGAATAAAACATCACTCCAAAACTGGATAAATTAATTGGGACCCGCTTCTTCGAACTACGCCAGGGTTGTCTTTTACTGTCAGTTTACGTTTATCCTCGATGCGTAATCTATGCCTCGTCAAAAGGCATTGCATACGCACAGGATGCGGTGGCATTTTCGTTTCTAAATAAAGCATGATGCTGGCAGCCCTAATGCAAGTGAATCGCGTGTACCATCAATTGGCAATTGCACAGTGAATGGGCCCTCTGCCCTCGCGTCCCAATATGGTGCGACGGGCGACGTCCGCCGCAAAAACCACTCCACGCTCTACACTATACGAGCGACCACGTTTCTCTCGGCAAAAACTAACGCATTCATAGTAACATCGCTTATGTGAAACTCGCCATTGTCAGCCGACCGGTTTCCGTTCATATTTCTTGTGATAAAAAAACTTACGGGTAATTTTTCTAATCGTCTTCAATTAAATGCTTCTTTTAATGTTTTTACGGATATTGATTGCTAAGTTTAATAGAACAATAGTTAATGGTAGAAGTTGAACCATATATATTTTAAAATATAGGTAAAGCCCTTATATTCGAAGTTAAACAACACAGTTTCATTTCTAATTTTGTACTGCCACTGTAATAAATCTTTAAGATATGGAAAAGGTTAAGGGGTTGGCTAAGGTTATTTGGCAAATTCTGAACGTCGACGCTGACATTAAAGCATTGCTGATAGAGTTTCGCGCAGAGCTCGCTCGGGTTGGTACGACCGTCCTCAAAATTCTGCGGCAAAGCATTTTGCAGTAGATTATGAACTTTTCACGGCTTTAACATATCATCATAATTTTTCCCTATCATCGACAGACCAAAACTTTTTGACTCAATGATGATGATGAAAATGAAAACACATCTTTGATAATATAACTCTTTATTAGTGCTTCAAGATTTCTTCTTATCAGGTTTACGTGACCTATGAATCTTTTACTTACTAGTAGCCTGTAGATCTCGAAAACCGTAAAATTAATCCCACTTTGTATACCTACTAACTGCGTACCAGATTGTTTATTAATATCTAGAAATCACAAAAATAGGTATTTAGTATTAACAAGAATTATATAATATTTTGTAATTACAATCTCATTTGAAATATCTGTTACAAAATTTTAATATTAATGCTAACTACATCCTAAGACAGGATTCTATTTCTTTCGACTTACTTCTGCTCTATTTGCAAGTTTTTAGGTTGTTAATCTGATTTTAAATAAGTTTCTTGACAATCATTCTAGATACACAATGCATAGGTATCTATATCTATATAATTAATATTTAGCTCGTGCAACCCGACAGTGTTAGGTCGCACCTCTGTACGTGTTTAGTTAAAATTCGTTACGCGTTCTACATTACTAGTTTTACCAAACCAGTTTCTGTTTCTGTTTCGCAAGTCAGTTTTTTATAACACTACAAGTTTGGGCTGTTCGGTCGCAAGATGTTGAGACTTAAGATGTTGTTTTTAAAGGGTTTGTGTACTGATTATAATAGCTAAAATATATGCTAAAAATATGTCTTTGACTTTTTAAAGTGCCTATTATTTATTCAATAGGTTATTGTATAGTTTTAAAAGCTGCTCTTAAATCTATACGTATAAAATAACACAGTAAAATTGGCGTGTCTGTACAATTAATATTATGACAAATTAATCAATGTACCGGGGCATAGAAATAGTAATAGAACACAAATCGACAAAAAAGTTGACCGTTTGTCTGTAAATCTAAATAAATCTTTTTTTTGTTTAATAGCTATTAGGTCTGGGCAACATATAGGATACTTTTTATCCCGGGAAAAAATACGGTTCCCGCGTGACATACAAATTTTTGCGCAACGAATTTTAAACATTATATGCAGATGTCGATGTAGAATTTAATAGAGAAATTGTCGATAACCTGTTACATTTTAGGGTTGGCAACTCGACTCTAACGTGGATTGTATAGTTTTAAATCAAGAAACTTTCCGCTGCTAATTTAGTTAACGAAACCGTCACAGTCCGATAGTTCGCTATTTATAGATACGAATAAACTTATTGATTGTTTACTATCGCATACTATCTCGTGTTCAGTGCAATATGTCGAAAAATAGGTCAAATGTACTAACGTTTAATGAATACAAATTTAGATACTAATTGATCTGAACAAATTATTTTATTGTATCGAAGTCCAATTACTGGAAACGTCCTTTTTAATTGAAATCGATGAGATGCTGCATAGTCTGCACGTGCTGCTCTAACGAGGGTTAATGAACTCGCAATGACGTCCAAGATCTGCTGAATTTTGCTATTAAGACGAATATAACCAAAGTTTTGGGACTCGTTAATATTTATAATAATAATAATAATATCTATGGACGCTTAACACCACGTCAGTCTGGCCCCGTACTAAGTACCCGAGGGACTTGTGTTACAGGTACCAGAAAACGGAAATATATTTAATACTTTTTTACACATATTTAAGATTTTTATTATGTGATCTGTGTCTAATGTTCGAAGTTGAAATTATTTTTAAAGTCAAATTTAAATTAATTTTGTATTTTGTTTTAATATTAAGTTTGTAATTAGTTTCACAAGTCTTAATTAAATATTATCATTATTATAACGGACAGATACAAACCTGAAAGTATACTATCACTTACTTTTGTTACACCCTGTATAATTCTTGTGTGCGTATTTTGTTACCGAACTCCTTCAAAACCACTTTACAGATTTTTGGTTTTTAGGTTTTTGTGTTGCATGTATTCTAGGGTATTTGAAAATGACTTGGATACACAAATTATTTCAGTAAAGCAACGTCTGTCGAGTATCTGGTCGACTAGTATACCTCTGTTATTTGATACTGACGTTTAGATATGCCTAATTTTGAGGTATTTTAATCCAAACAATTTTCGGAAGTAAACTTAATTAGAAAGGTGGTGATTTACTTATCACTAGTGCCCGAAACTTCGTTGCGCGAATATTGGTATGTCAAACGGGAAACGTACATTTTTCCTGGATAAAAAGTATCCTATATGTTGCCCAGACCTAATAGCTATTAAACAAAAAAAGATTTGTTCAAATTCGTCCAGTAGTTCCGGAGATTAACGCGTACAAATAGAGAAACAGATAAATAGACAAACAGACAACATTTTTTCTGTAGATTTGTGTTCAATTACTGTTCCTTAGCCCCCTTATAATATTAAATTTATTAATTAATACTAAATGTACAGACACGCCAAATTTACTGTTTTATTATAATATGTATATAGAAGATATTATAATGATATGGTCTACCTACTGCAGGAATGGAAATTTAAGTGTGTCTTAGAAAAGGTATATGTACGATATTGCTTATTCCAAGTTGAGCAAACACGTTTGTGTTTTTTTTTTCAAAAGTAGCCTTGACAACTTATTGTAAAGGGAGGTGTATTGAAAACGCCCATGGAAATAGGCACAGGACACTGGCTGGTAACCGCACTTTATAAACGACGCGTAGACTGGATATTTATATGAAGCTCTTAAAAATAATAAAATCAAATAAACGCGAATAAACCGGCGTTTTATCGACAACATTACATTGTGGCCGATCCTTAACCTAAAAAAGACGTAAAAACATCTATTTATTACGCAATTTGAATGTCCATAAAGTTTTTAACGTTGTTTGAATGATGGGAAATAAAAATCTAATAACAGGAACTGCAAGGAAATATCAGTTTGTAAAGATATATAGTCACCATGGATGACGAAATTGACATATTTCGACCAAATGTCGCAGGTCTGTCACTGGTGCTCTTACAAGGTATATGCATTTTATAAAAATATTTTGAAAAACTCAAAAATTCCAAATATTTTATATTAATTTAAAATTTACCGGATAGCATAATTTTGGACAGTAGTCAGCTTTCAAAAAAATCTCTATATACAATATGTGTTCATTATAATAATAATATTCATTTATTTCGGACTCATACGTTCATTTAAAGTTATTAATAAATACTCGTAAATTAGTAACAATTTCTTCTTAGACTAAGTTAGTAGTGTCAGGAGAACTGATTAATTTGGTGGAGGTGCATTTTGTCATTATACCTACATCAAATTGGCTACTTTATTTAATAATAATTATAACAATAATAAACATTTATTTATTTGTGGTACCAAAACCCATCATTCATTCATCAAGTTGGTTGCTCATTTGAATGTTCCGATTTATTAATCAACTAAAAATTAAAATACAATAATTCATACTGCTTAGGCCTTAACTAATACGAAACCTAAAGTTTGATAATGCCTTCCCACAAAATTCGTCCCCTTTCATAATTCATGAATATCAAAACATTATTATAATACAATATTTTATACTGTATTTTACTTCTATTTAAAACTTATTCTTGCCTGCGGTCTCACTCGCGTAGTAGCAAGGAATAGTTTTATACAAACTTTAATCCCCATAAACAACATTTTAGATTCTCTTATGCCCAAAATAACTCAGACAGGTATCACGGGGTGTATTGATGACGAAATTAATAATTAGTGTTTTATTTAGTCAATATTGTTCATCTAATATTTACTGGATATGATTAATTGGAGGACGGATAAACTGGAGTTCCGATGGTAAATTAGTTGTTGGCTTACAGGCTGTATAATATTCCTAAACTGCGTACAAACAGTAAACAACTAATACAAACTAGACTAATAAGATTTTCATTGGCGTTTAGTTTTGAAGCTACATTCAGTATACACGTGGTCATACATACATTTCTATTATTGTGGTATTAAAAACACTATATATGGGTTATGTTATGTTATCACTATGTATGGGTTGCCTGGAAGAAACCGCTGTAAGCGGTAAGACTCCCTTTTGCTTTATTCCCAACCTAGTTTTTTCTTCCTCTGATGTATGTATTTTTATAAACATATATATAATAAAGAATAAATAAATATATAGAATACTGGACGACACCCGTAATTCCATTGGGCCAAAATTCGTTTATCGCATGGTAACCGCACATTTCCGGGATAAAAAGCATCCTATGTCCTATCCAGGGACTCAAAGTATGTCCACACCAAATTTAAGCAAAATTGGTATAGCGGCGTTGGCGTGAAGAGGTAACAGATAGACAGACGAACAGACAGATAGATAGACAGACACTTGAAACTTCAATGGAATTGCTGTTGTTTGTCCTTCAATTTCATAATCGACCCTTTAAGCTAATTTTGGCCCAAGCTTTTTGACTTTTACCCACTAACGAATTAAGAATGGTCAAAGGCTTGTCATATAACATTAATTATAATAATAAACATATGGCAGTATGGAACCTTTGATTTTGCATGCCTTTGTCTAGACGGCATTACTTTTAAGAGAGAAACAAGCAGCTCAATCGAGACTGGGCCTGTTTTTTTTACAGAAAGTTTTTACAAAATGTTTTTAGTGGGATTGATCTTTCCAAAAAGCTGCAATACGACTTTTAGAAGGGGAGCCCAAGAGGGAAATTTTGGATTTACTCGAGCGCGTAACATTAAGCCAGATAAGGCTGCATGTCTCAGGTTATCATGGTATAAAAATCAGATTTATAAGTTAGTTTGATTATTAAAATGTTATTTTTAGGTACCGAAATGTCATCGAAACGGAAAAAATAAGGGGTGTTAAAAATACGCCAAAAAACACTTCCACATAAAGCACTGATGATTTAAATGTAAGATAAGTCTGTAATAACATACAATAACAAAACGTCATATTTTTATAACCAAGCTTCCCAGATATTTTATGTCACATTTAAGTAACTGCTTTAGATCTTGCTGTCTTTTTTTTAAAATTTTTTTCAAAGAAATTTCTTTTTTTATAACTTTAAAATCTCTGTAGCGCCTTATCCTACCGCTAAATTAGGAAAATCTTCTTATCTTTTTTTCCGCAACGCTCGAGTTACTCCAAAATTAGCACTCTCACCTCCCCGACTATATGGTACGATGTTCCCTCATTGCTAATTCGCATCTCCAATTCCATCATCAGATTATATTGGGGTGAATAATCTTTTTTTTGTACCGCAATTTCTGCCTTTACGACTTTAAACCGTAATAATTACTAATTATTAACACCTAATTTAAATCTAATCATATACATATTATTTTAATACATAGACCAATATTATAACTAAGAATTTCAGAAAAAATATTTATATGTTTACAAGCAGTTGCCCGAAGCAAAAAAATTACCATAATTTGTATGAAAATATGGTTTTGTCCCCCGGACCACCGACTTTATACATAGAAATGTTTTGAATTAGTATTTATTTAGTAAATTAGTGGTTAAGATATTTTATTGGCTATCATATAAACTTATTTTATCGATAAAAAATAGGCTGATTGACTTTAAATAAAGTAGCCAATTTGATGTAGGTATTATGACAAAATGCACCTCCACCAAATTAATCAGTTCTCCTGACCGTACTAACTTAGTCTAAGAAGAAATTGTTACTAATTTATTTATAAATAACTTTAAATGAATGTATGAGTCCGAAATAAATGAATATTAATATTATAATGAACACATATTGTATATAGTGATTTCTTTGAAAGTTGACTACTGTCCAAAATGATGCTATCCAGTAAATTTGAAATTAATATAAAATATTTGGAATTTTTTAAGTTTTTCAAAATATTTTTATAAAATGCATGTACCTTGTAAGAGCACCAGTGACAGACCTGCGACATACTTCCAATTTCTTATGTAATTACAAATCTCTTATAATATTATTTAAAATTATGATAATAGTAATTTCTTACAGTACATGAATAGATCAATTAGTTACATATTTTATGAACTTATAGAAAAGAACTCTTCTAGGTAGTATAAGCATTTTTCAGTTAAGTAATTTTTTAATTTTCTTGTGAACGGTATTATTTTTAACTTAATTTTTAATTGTATCTGGTAGGTGATTAAATATTTTTTACGTGATTAAACATTTTATTTCTGGAGTATGGTAAGTTTAGTCTATCTTTGTGTCTTGTGTTAATGTCATGAGTATCTTTTACTTTTTTTTTTAGTAAAGTAGTCGCCATTTTAAATACAAATAAGCTAGTATGTAAATGGATGGCAGTGTAAGTAATTTATATTTAATGAAGTATGGTCTGCAACTATTTCTATTATTTATTTGTGCTATTATTCTAATACATTTCTTTTGTAGGATAAAGAGTTCGTTACTGTTTACACTGTTTACCCACAGTATGACTCCATATCGCAGCCAGGAGTATGCATATGCATAGTATGCTGAGAGAGAGGTTTGTGTGTCTGTATTACGTTTAAGATGAAAAAGTGCGAATGAGAATTTGCTAGTTTTGATTTGATATTTTGAATGTGGGTTTTCCAATTTAAATGAGCGTCAATGTTTATCCCGAGTAAGTTAAATGTGTCTACTGTAACTAAAGTTGTGTTCTCAAAAGTTGTGTCTATTTTTAACCGACTTCCAAAAACGAGGAGGTTATATGTTCGGCTGTGGATATTTTTTTATTTTTTTTATTTTTTTTTATGTATGTTCAACCATAGCTCCGCCGTTTGTGAACCGATTTTCAAAATTTTTGCTTTGTTGTATAGGG
>JAOTAV010067753.1:0-13916 GCA_026546445.1 Cyclargus thomasi | reverse complement strand
AACACAAGTCCCTCGGGTACTTAGCACAGGGCCAGACTGACGTGGTGTGAAGCGTCCATAGATATTAATATTATTATATTATATAATGCGTTAATTCAATAGCGAAGTTAAGGGGCGACGATGAGCGACACCAGCTTTATGTTGGTAAAACTTAATATTTTAAATATTTTGAGCGTCCGTGGCCATAGCTTGGGTAAGACCTTTGGTTCGCACTCGAGAGGGTGCAGGTTCGGACTCCGGTGGAGGCGTGTACAAATGAGAAATTTTCCGATCTCGAGTACATAATACGGATGCTCATTGCCGTGGGAGAGCAGAGAACGGGCCGGCTTGACCGGAGTGATACCACTTCCTCACAAAATACTGGCGTGAAACGGCATTGGGCTGTGTTTCGTTCAGTGAGTGAGTTTACCGGTGGTCTAACTTTCCTAATCCTCCTTATCCCTATTCCCATTCCCTATTCCCTCATAAAGGCCGCCAACGCACTTGCGACTCTTCGCATATTACGAGTGTCTATGGGCGACGGCAGTTGCTTTCCATCTGGTAACCCGTCTGCTCGTTTGCCCGCTAAATATCATAAAAAAAAAAAGAATTTCGTCCACAGGTATATTACTAGCTGGGCCAGGGGTTCTACTTGCGTTAAAAATAGCCTATGCGTTTATCCACGATACTAGCCAAAAATCGGTCCAGCTGTTTTAGCGTAAAAAGTAACAAACTTATACACTCTCAAATCCACAAACTTTCGCATTTATTAGTGCGACCGGCTGGAATTAATTTATATCAATGCAAGATTTTTCCAGCTTCGATCGCGTGGAATACTAAAATCGCGCAATACTTTTCTTACCTTTGAGGACGCGATGTTTTTCCAAGACCAAAAGTAGCTTATGCTAAAAAGATGGATAGATCTTTAAACTTAGTCCCAACTTAAAATCAAAGAAGTAAACATATAATAATATCATTAAATTTACCTTCAAGGAAATAAAACGGGTACGAAATTTTTACGCAAAAACAATTCGTAACTTCTTAAAAGCTAGTTGTATTATAAAAATTGTAGTTACGTTATAATAGATGTTGCTTTCAACTCCGTTGCGCCAAAATTCTTTTATCGTACGGGACCCGATAAAAAGTATAATATGTTCCTCCCCGGGATATATCACCGTACCAAATTTCATCAAAATCGGTTTAGGGGTTAAGGTGTGAAGATGTAACAGACTAGATACACTTTCGCATTTATGACTTTAGTAAGAACGTGATGATGTATTTCGAAAAAAAAATATATAGTAGATTATTGCTATTATATTTTGAAAGAAAATACCATTTTGGCTATTTCAACTAGTTATCAATAAATGATACGGAACCCTCCGTGCGCAAGTCCGACTCGCACTTCGCCGCTTTTTTTTATCTTCTTAATCAATAAATTCTAAATCCCATTTTTAAAGTTAAATTACAAATCTGTTTCTTTTAACTTCATATACCTCAGTGATGGATGTATGTGTGTATGAAAGTGATTATGCATAGTACCTGGAACTTAAAATACACCGTTCATAACATAACGTCGACAAAGAAACTCATTGACTCTCGAGATCTCCGGCTTCTGACTGAACACTCTGACAAAGATATAACTTTTTAATTAAATGGAGCGATCGACCGTAAAATATATTTGAACACTAAAATTGGAGAATAATTAATTTTTTTGTGTGTTTTATGTCTGTGTAAATTTATTTTATGTTTTTTTGGCTTTTGTCAGCGGCTCGACCAAAGTATCACTTTGGTTGAGCCACGATGATGAAATGAAATGATACCACGGCCTCAGTGAGGCCGTGGTATCACTCCGGTTGAGCCGGCCCGTTCGTGCCAAAACATGGTTCTCCCACGGCAATGAGCATTTGTGTATTATGTACTTGAGATCGGAAAATGTTTTATTGGTACACGCATCCACTGGGGTTCGAACCGAGAGCGAACTAAGGGTGTTCCCTACGGACGCTATAAAACGTACGAGGATATCATATGCGGCGCGAAAGGCGCCTGCGGCGCGTACGCGACGAATATGCGATCACCTTTAAAAGATGAAGTGAGCATTGACATTTCAATCTCGTATCAGCCAATAACGCCTACTATTTGTGGATAACCAATTCCACGGGGCTGAATACAATTTGATATTTATTTAAATTCAGCCAATTCATATTTTAATAAGTCCCTGTAATTACCGGCTTGTTACGCGATTGCGTTTTGATGGGAAACATGAAAATGGAATTTTATTGAATGTATTTTTGGATTAGATATAATAGAATAATATAGTTTAATGTTATTTGATTTAATGCTTTTTTCACCGCTGACTGATAGAATTTCTGTTAAACTATTCACAACTTTTTTGGGCACAATCTCCATATAATATGAATAGACTATTTGTAAGCGGTGAAACTAATGCTAGCTTACGGTAACTTTATATAGCAAACTGTGTCTCTTGCTTCCTAATCGCATGATTTTGAAACCTTCTAGAAATATACTCGTATATATATAACTTGATGTTTGAAATGCAATGATTCCTGCAGTCAGGTTTTCTATTTTTTGATCATTTAGCTAGTCTATAAAGCTATTCTACGGGAATAGGGTTAGTGGACGAAATACAATGCAACGCTGTTGCACGCCAATTTGCTGTAAGGCTGCGATAATATTTCACCGGTCGAACTGGCCCATTCATGCCAAAGCATATCTCTCCCGCGGCAATGATGATGACACATGAACCACTTTGAGCTTACCTAACTCTACATAGTAAATGTGGGGATTACAAAGTTTGAGTGATGTGGGTAGAAATGAATTATGTGCCAGTTTCCCGGGAGGCTAAGCTGTGTAATACATTTTTGTTATCAATTATTTATAATCACCCATTAAATTATTTTAGCACTTTTTTTTACTCTGAGTTCAAGCATTTACTCAATAAACGTTTATTTATTTTATTTATAGCAGAAGAGTCCAAGTAGGGACTTCGTGACATACTCGAGAGCTTTAGATTAAGCTTGTGTGGGCTTTTTCATGTATCTTGTTATCATGACTTAACATTGGTTGGTCAGATAAAATGTATTCTTAGATATTGAAATGTCATCGAGTCTAACACTTCTTCATAAAACACTGTTGTTTAAAATGTAAGCCTGTAACATAAAACAACAAAGCCTCATATTTACCAACAAAGCTTCCCAGTGCTAACAATGTAACAAACAAATAAACTTTTACATTTAGATGATACTAGGTGATGCTCGCTCGTTATGCCAAAATTATTTTTTCACACAATCATACATCCAGGATAAAAAGTATCCTTTGTCCTGAATCCTCCGAGGCTCAAAGTATTGCCTGGTTTGAGCGTAAAAAAAACCAATAGATTGACAGACAGATATTTTCGAATTTATGTTATAAACTAGAAAAAAAAATCCATATTTATACGGATATAGTAGTATCTAAGTATGGTTAATTTATGTTTCAATATAATGTACTTAGTCCACTGACCTCTATAACATAAATACCCTGGACTGACGACAAGCGTAACCATAGTAAAATGATTTGATTTGCGCCATTTTGGCGCTGATGGCAGTGGTGGGCGGGAAATAAACTAACGATAAAATATATCGATAAAAATGTTTATGCAGCTCAATATTATATTATGAAGCGGTCGTAGACAGTGAATTACTTTTAAAAATAATAATATATCTGCATTAATATAACATTGTTTATTACTTACCTCCACATGGTTGTCACAGAAAACTTGCAGTACTATTGAATGTCATTGTTTTCATTCATGATTGCGGCCATTAGCGGCCATTAGCAAATTACGTCAGATTTAGTTATTTTTCCGTCCAGGTGGGTCGCTTCAAATTGTCTCAGTAATGAGCTGTCATTTCAAGGGGTCTCGTCAGTCCAGCGTATTTATATAATAGAAATCAGTGATTTAGTCCTATATCCAAACTTAATATAAGTTGATGTTTATGCATCACCAGCTGTAGACACGTCGATATCGGTCTCAGAGCGCCTCATGCATTTTACACGCTCACGCTCTCCACAGACGGATTAAAATTTTAAAACTAGTCGAAAGTGTTATATCAGTTCCTTTTCAACAGATTTTGAAGTGTATAAACTAAATGAGAGCGTTAGTAATTCTGGTGGTTAAGCGCACGATAAAAGCAGTTTATTTTCATGTAAGGTTAACATTCTGATGAAAATGCCACTTTATGACATAAACAATAGATTCCATTTTCTAATGACTTCGATCTGCCCATGACACCGCCTTGTAGTGGCGTAAATCAAATAAAACCTAAAGCTTGTAATATCATAAAGTGCCGTTTTATTTGAGTTATTATGTGTCGCGGCTGCCTGTCGCGTTGATCGAAATTAGGAAAATGCGTGTAAAACAAAATTCATTGAAAGGAAATCGTTATGATAACCGGCTAAATGACTTTCTGAGAATTCTGTTGAGGAATAAGTAAGATATTAGCGATTTAAGTTCTCTACTCATCTCTTTCTCTCAAAACGTAATTTAGTATGGACTTTGTATGCAGCTTATAGACTTTGACGTTACAATCAATATCGGATCTCTCTTTCTAACTGACTACTTTAAAGGCTTGTCACTTTGTTGTTTTCAATTTTATAAAAAACAAAACTTTTTTGACCACATCGTTTTTCAATAACGGTAGATATTTAAAGAAAGAAGAAAAACATGCATATTTATTGTACATTAAGGTATAAAAAGCAAAATCACGAAAATCGGTTGCTTTCATCGTGTAAAAAATTTAAGCCCTGTTGCACCACTTCTTTATAAGTGTCGGATATGCTATCCGCAACCTATTTGACATGCTCTCTATACTTCATTTGTTAGTGTAAGTTATGGATAGCCTTTACGCCTAACAGCACTTATCAGAAAGTAAGAGAACAGGCCCTAAGCGTATCTACCTATCTACAAGATAAGTCTATAATAGTTTTGCCTGCGACCACGTCCGCTGGAAACTTTACAAATTATCCTGTTTTTACAACATTTTTTGATTACCACTCGGCTCCTATTGGTCGTAGCGTGATGTTATATAGCCTACAGCAGTTCCTGAGATTCACGCGTTCAAACAAACAAACTCTTCAGCTTTATATTATTAGTATAGATTATGTATGTCCTTGGGATCCATCAAAATGAATAGACTTTTTTTGATTTTTTATAAAATTATGATAAAAAGAATAATTGCTACAGTCAAAATATAAAGTTAAAACAGCTATATAATCGAGATCATACTATCAAAGTAACATGATTGTGTATTGTTTTTTATTTGTTTTTGTTCTGTCACGTAAATGCTCATTGTAAACATCTAAAATTATTTTCGTTGTATTATTTTTGTTATCTTGAAGCCATGTTGTTGTTTCTAATTTAATAATAAACGTATGTTTATTCAATCATAAAAACTGTACATCTTTAAATAGTTTCTTGGTATACCTATACCAGACAAAAACAAAGCTATTTTATCTTCTAACTTTGTTTTTAACACCCTACATCAAAGTGTAGTTCACGCAAGCACGCAACGGAGCGGCATTTAATCACATTAATAAATTAAAAAGTTACACCTTTACAAGCACAACTTAATTGCACAATACAACCAGTATACAGTAGCTTAATATCGCTAGTCGAATTCCAACGGTAAACACTTTCCAGGCTTACTAAAAATTTGATAAGGAAAAGGTGTAGATCAATCAGATTTCAACGCAATACCGCTGCGTTGCATTTTGACGGTGCTCGGAGAATAAAAAAAAAATTACGGACAGAATTCGCTAATCCAAAAATATGCATTTTTTACTAGCAGTCCAATCACATAAAAAAATCTGCGTGTTTTTGTTTAGTTATTAGTGATAGTAGTAATAACTTTAGAAATGCACCATCTATACATATAATAGAACATTCAAATTGTCGTCTCTGTACAATTAATATTTTTACAAACAAATCAATGTCCCCCACATTGATTAGTTAGGTTAGGTAAGGAACAGTAATAGAACACAAATCGACAAAAAAAAGTTGAGCTACTGAACGGACTCTAATCAATCTTTTTTTTATTGAATAGCTATTTTATTAAATAGCTAAGTCTAGGCAACACATAGGATACATTTTATGCCGGGAAAATACATTTTCCTGTCATAAAAAGTATCCTTTGTGTAACCGTACACGGTTCCCGTGATATACAAATTTTCGCGCAATGAAGTTCGCGGGCACCAACAATAGTTGGTGCCCGCAGCTCATATGGAATCGTTTGGCTGTTGTCGATATGAGCTGACCCTTATGCGTCTAACGTGTTTGGACACGGCTTTATTACTGTATTCTATTTATACTGTGTTATTTGTGTAAATAAGCAGAAGGTAATTTGTTAGCAATCGCGATCAATCACGTGGGTGGTAAGCTCTTTGCGTGAATTTCACTCCAACAAATAAAAAGTAATTTATATAAAGATCGAAAAGATTTTATGGCTTCATTAGATTTTAAATTGGGTAGCTTTTTTAGCCAGTGGTTTTTTGTATATTATGAAAATTATCTTCATTTTAAAAAATCGAAATAAGTATATGTTATAGAACGAAATAACAAAATTAATTATTAAGGAACTAATAGAACTAATTCTAAAAATATTTGCTTATTTGCATACCATTAAACAACTTGAACACGTGTCAACGTGATCTATTGTTTACACGTATAAAGTAGATAAGTAGGTAACTAAATCTTAGCTAAATTTTAAGTTATTAATTGCATGTAAACACAAAATTTAGCAGAAAGTTGCAAGTTAAAATTTAGTTACTACTTACCCGGCTAGAATTTTTTCAATTTTTTCTTTTAAGTTGGTAAGCGGGGCTTGTCACTTGAAACATTTGGACAGGTACATGTCAACACAGTTTGGTTAAATTCACAATTGTAGTGGCGTATTTGGGTATAATTTTTCGTCGTGCTCCTTTTAGTAGGTATTTCAATAATTTATTCCTCCAAAACCTCATCAATATAATTAACAAATTTAATGACAGAATTTACGACTCCTGTACGTTGTTGTTGTTGTTGTTGTACTCCTGATCGTCCGTTTTGAGTCAATTAAATACATTAAGACATACTCTTAAATTAAGTTACTTAAAATTTTGTTACCTACTTATCTACTTAATACGTGTAAACAAGGCATAAGGAAGTCCAATAAAATTAAGCGAGTATGGATAAAATAATATTATGTCCAATGTTCAAAGCTTTTAGAAGTTATGTAAATATCTTCTAAGTGTCTACTCCTCCAGAAGGCGTAGTACGAGTATAAATGAAATTTTTTCGCAATGTATTTCGCCCTACTAATATAATAATATCGAAAGTTTGTTACTTCTTCACGTAGTCGGCTGGAGAGATTTCCATGAAATTCTGCATAGAGTCAGCTTAAATGACTAAGATAAAAATCGGCTAAGTGCGAGTAAGACTCGCGTGCCTTTATTTACATTTTGAGAACCCCAGAAATATATAACACAGTAACTGTGAACGCAAACGAAGAAAAAAATATATCTGTTCGTATATATCTCTATTATGAGCGTTTGTCCGTTTGTACGCGCCAATCTCCGGAATCACTTAATAGATTTGTACATTTTTTTTGTTTTATAGCTATTAAGTCTGGGCAACATATAGGATACTTTTATCCCGGGAAAGTGTACGGTTTCCACGTGATTTTCGCGCAACGTTGCCGGCACCAACTGACACCAAACAAGTTTCTGAACTATCGGAAACACCTTTATTTTTTTTTTCTCGATCCGTTGCGGCGTTTATTTGTACAACATTATCACCGCCTTCATTAATCTCCGGGAATCCCCGACGAACGTTTTTGTTGCCAAATGACTAATGCCTCGTCCTGTTTCACATCTGTTCCTGCTTTTGTATCATTTTTATTGCTAACTTCTCTCTCATATTTCTGAAATTTTTCAGAGTTTGCCAAGGAGTTTTACATTTTAATCATCGTGAAGTGGGTATGGAATAGAAATGATAAGAAAAAAATATTGTGAGTAGATGAAGTAAATACTAACGATTGACAGATGCTTTATGGCCGGAAAAATTATTTGAATCGAAATTTGTAGCGAAATTACGAAGTTTGTCGCTCTCCTACGGCACTTGAAAATTAGACTTGATACCATAAATAAGCCGTTTGGTATGTATAAAATAAAGTTTGGTTCGCTCTAGAAAAGGTGCAGGTTCGAACCCCGTTGGAGGTTCCGATCTCAAGTACATAATACGGATGCTCATTGCCGTGGGAGAGCCATGCTTCGTCACGAATGAGCCGGCTCTACCAGAGTGATACCACAGCCTCGCAAAAAAGTGGCGTGAAACGACGTCATGCTGTGTTTCGTTCAGTGAGTGAAATTACCGGTGGCACAACTTCCCTAATTCCTCTATCTCTATTCCCTCATAAAAGGCCGGCGACGTACTTGCGACTCTTCGGATGTTACGAGTGTCCATGGGCGACGGCAGTTGCATTCCATTAGGTAACTAGTCTGCTCGCTTGCCCCCTAAATACGATACAAAAAAATCAACACAGAAGATTTGAAAAGGTCTAACAATAAACCATACATTCCTAAATTGTATTAAATGATATAAGATTCAGTAAATTGAGTGTATTAACCCATGCCAATAATTACATCGCAGCAGAAGATTCCAGACGATTTTCTGAACAATGTCCCCATTATCTTAAAGAGTTCCATTACTCTTAAAGCGAGGCGTTAGATGTAGGCAATATAAAAGAATCGCTGATGTTACAGTAATGGGGTGTTTTGAGCTAATGTCCCTTGTTATGCTTGAATTTGAATGAATGTATCGCCTTCGCTGATTGAAGGACTCACATTTTTTTAAGAGTGTATGTATTGGCGTAACTATACCTTTCGATAACCGTGGCAAATTAGTTTTCGTTCCACTATGTCAATACAATACAAAAACACGTCAATCGATTATTGTAAAAAATAATCGCTTGCCACTTGTCTAGGGAGGCCCTACCGGCTGGGGGCCCGTGGCATTTTGCCGGCTTGCCACCTTGTAGTTACGCCACTGATTACCGACTACTCAATCTGAATTCCGATTTATTATTTTTAGTACAAGAATATCGGAATAACAGTTTCATCTATCGACGAAAGCCGTCACCATATTGCAAACAAATTTAATCTGGAGCGTTCCTACGTGAATTTAAAGGAACGGGGATTACTAATCATTTGTTTGCGAAAAGAATGTTTTCCATTTTACGGAAAACTGGATTAAAACACAATAAATTTCAAGGAGAGCCGAAGGAAAATGTAGAAAATATCCAATTAAATGCATTCGCTAACGCCTGCCGTGGGATAAATGGCAAAACGGCCAGCGAATACTTTACTTTTGTGAATAATAGCTCAATTACCAGCCGTGTATTCGGGAGAATTCTATCGGAATACCATTTAAATAATTACACTTTTGTTCCTTGTGAAAGATAAACTAAATCTGGAGATACTTTTACCACTAATCGTTTAATCGTTTCTCTATTTGCGGCTAAGATATTCGTGTTTAGGTTATTTTTAACTTTCATTTTTCCGTTTCCATTTAGAAAAAATCTATCGAATTGTACGTTTGTCCGAGAATCACGCAAGACTTAACGGATTTTTATGAACTTTTATTGTAAAAAAATTAACGGCTGACTCAGAAAGTAATAGAATACTTTGATTCTGCTTAAATGATCTACTACCACCGTTAGCGTTGACGGCCAACTGACTCCCCCGCCGCGCCGCACACATACACAAGGCGAGGTATAGCGCTAGTGGTCAAGCTATAACTATAGAAATAATATACTACTAATTGATATTTTCGGTAAATATCTCCTAATGCCAATATTTAAAAAATATGTTTTTTGTCATTTTATGTATTAGATTTATAACTCATAAATAAAGTCAGCGCACAAAACGAAAATCCTTTAACCACCTGCATAAAGAAGCAAACTTCGGATACTCATTGTCATCGTAATGAAACCTCCCGAACCCTTGGCTTAAAGGCTTTACCGTGAGATTAAATCGAGTATGAAAACGTTATTCTTGTACCATATCCCTAACCGAAATAGACAGAATGAAGCAGTAACCCAACTTAAACCGGCCGAAAAGGCTTTTCGAGTGCCGAATGTGAATTTTTTTTTTCACTTTCGACCATGAACGCGTTCAGCGTTTACTAAGATCATATATAATGAATATATATGCTCACCGTCACGTCAAAAAACTCACACCCGCATGCATTGAATTTGTGTGAAATACATTAGCCCGCACACAAATACACTTTTTTCAAAATTTATTCCGCATTCAATACATTGTGGTGTCCGAACGCGGAAAACTACTACGGAAACCGTATGTTAGCGGCCGGCCTTAAAAATGTTTACAGGTAAGACATTAGGTATGTCAAATCAACTGGCGCACGTTTTTGTGTCGTATGCTTTTAGCTTTGTCAAAGCCGTACACATACCGATTTTTCAGTTTGTCAAAGGTCGACGTACTGGTTCGTTATCTATTGTGCCCAAACGAAGCCAACGGCTTATTAATTCCGAATTCTAAAGTCCCATCGTTTGAAGAGGCTCGCTGTAACAAAAGCACACAATGCTGATCTTCTATAAAGAGATGATTGGCAGTTATAATATATTGGGTTTGATGTGAAAAAGTATTATGCGCACACTATAGAGAGGTGGAACGGGGTGGGCCCTTCTTTATGAAATTAGTTTATAATAATACTAGTGGTTTTGTTCGTGTTGAATTAAAAAAAAATACGTATTTATCTTTATAAAATGAGGGGTCGAAGGAGTAAAATTGCTACCTGATGTAAAGCAACATATTCAGAACAGTTTCAGGTGCGTTGCCGGTAAGAGAAAATACTCTATGAAGTTTTTTCGGTCGTGTCATTGTCATAGTTTATTTTAGAGCTTTATTGTACGAGGCCGAAGGTTACGCGAATTAACATAAAATACGAATATTTTGGAGACATCATGTTATTTGGCACGCTCTGCAGCCTAAATGGCTTGATGGATTTAACGTATGAAGTATCGTTAGATTTGTATTAATAGCACAAGTGACACTGGGTACATTAAAAATTTAAAAAATCAAAATGGTGGATTTTGAAATTAAAAAAATGTTATCCACCTATTTAGGTTGAGTGGGGTATCGAAATGAAGGGCTTTAAATAGCCATTCTAGAAATATACATAGCTTGATTTAAATTGCAACGGTGCCTGCAGTCGGGTTTTCTGTTTTTGAACATTTAGCTTGGTCCAAGACCCAAAGTAGCCTTCCTTTCAACTAATATCTGTGCCAAAGATCAGGTTGATCGATTGCTTCATTAGGGCGGGAATTATAGACAGTCAAAGTAACACACAAACATACTTTCCCGTTTCGAATATTAGCATAGGATTGCAATAGATTTTTACATCGACAACTTTATTTCAATAAACCCTAAGTTTCACACAAATTTCCAAAACCTTGCACGAAAGCCGTAAGATAAGTCTTCGCTATCAGAGGTTCAGAAAAACCGTTTTAAAACTCCCTATCGCATGACTGGAGGCAGTTGGTTTTCAATTCGTGACCACTCTGACAGGTGTGCTTACTCGCGCTTCCAAAAGCTAAAGTTAGATTGTGTTCTGCTAACTCGCGTGGATATTTTTATACTGTGCCAATTGTGATTCGAACTACTAATAGAGGTTTGTGGAGCCTTTAGTTTTGATTTTGGTATTATAAAATTACTAGCTTTTGTAAAAAGCTTCGCTCGTGTTAAAGTCAAAAAACGCGTAGCCAAATTGAATATTGAAGAAAGGACAAGGAAACAAGCACTCGTTTGCATTTATGATATTTTATCCGCGGCTTATTAAGCGTTGAATACGAAGATTCATCAATAATTATTTATCCTAGAGGATCATTTATTCGAAATAAAAATATCCCAAAAATATAGAGTAAGTCAGCTGATTCCTTGCGTGGAGGCGTGTACTAATGAGACATTTTCAGATCAAGTACATAATACGGATGTTCATTGCCCGTTCAGTAGTTACCGTTTAGTAGCCGTACAAAAATTATCAATAAGCATGGAACATATTGTATTCTCTATTAAAAAATTCAAGCGACATTCTCGAAAATTCCATTGAGAAAACAGCAAAATATACACTCAAAATGTTCGTTCAAAGTTCACGCGTTTATTTAACTTTGAGTGGACGACTTTACGACGCTGTTTTAATTGCGTTGTTGGCACAAGTTTACTCTCAGCACAATAAACACAATGCACAGTTGCAACGACAGACACGCAATATTCTGACGAGATTTTCGTACGGGATTGTTCAGATTGCGCTTGAGAGAACTACTGAGTAAAAGAGAGAAAAGTTCTAGTGAAGGAGAGAAAAATTGGCTTTGAAAAGAGATACAGAGTAACCACTCAAACAAGCAATAACCCATTTTGAAGTTATGTATGATGGTTTAAATAGTGAAAAAGTTTTGATAAAGCATTATCTGGCATTATCCGTCTCAGTTTTGCTACTTATTTTTCAATAAAACAAAAGCTGTTTGCAGATGATTTTGTTGACACAACAAAAGCGGGACAGCCTAACATGTTTTGATAGCCGGGGAGATGAGAGTGCTATTTTTGAAGTAACTCAGCATTGTGGAAAATAGAGAAAAAATAATGGGGGCATTTTTTATTTACCGACCGCTACGACCAACAAACCTTCAAGAAGAGAGCGTATTCCCTCTTAAAAGGCCGGCAACGCACATGCAACAATGATGTTGCGAGTGTCTACGGGCGGCGGTAGTTGCTTTCCATCAGGTAACCCGTTTGCTCGTTTGCCCCCTTATTTTTATAAAAAAAATAGCTTGTTAAGAACCGAACTAACTAAGGAATCTGATTTTTATTTCACGATAATAATCAGATGTAGAAAGCCTACACTAGCTTGATCTGGCGCGCTCGAGTCTATCCAAAATTACCCTCTTGGGCTCCCCTACTACAAAGAAACAGTTTTCGTTCTCCACAAAAGTATCAGCGTAGCTATTTAGACGAAATAGCTAGTTAACTACTGAAAGCCACAAAGGAATAGCATTGCTTTATCACATGCAACTCGCTAGGTATTGATTTCTGACTAAGGCACTTGCACGATCTCAGGAGTAGATAATTGCTTGGGGTGTTTGCTTCAGCAAATCTACAGATACGTCACCAAACCATGGCCTATATCTAATACCAAATCTAACATTTTATTTCTATCATTAGCATTTGAGAGTGACCAAAGAATCGAAGTCATTTCCTCTTTGAATTTATCAGCGGACTATCCTGACGAATCGGACGATTCGGTTCGGGCTAAAGTGCGAGGTTTCATGAAATTCTATAGTATATAGAATTCTAAAACTCGTTTCCTTCGCCGCGTCCGATCGGTCTGTTTTCCACTTTTTATTTTACGCATTTACGCCTCGCTAGAAATAGCAAAAGTATATCGTCATAATTTCAGCCACTCATAAGCCAGCGACGATCACATATTTGAAGACACGAGTGAAACAAGCGGGTATCTAAAAATATCCCGTTTTCTCCATAAATAGAGAATTCGGACCAGAAAAATCATATGAAATAAAAAAAAACGTTGCTTCTAAATATATTGTGTAGTACATTTCACTAGCTACATTATTAAGGAGGTAATTATAACTTATCTACGGCCCTAAGGTTAACGTCTGCAAATATTTGACGACCTCTGTGGCGCAGTGGTTGAGCTTTGGTAGCTCACGCCGGGGGTCGCGGGTTCGAATTCCGTCGACGGAACAAAAAATTTTCAATGTTCCTGGGTCATGGATGTATATTAAATATATGTATTATATAATAAAAATCTTAAATATGTGCATAGTATAAAAGTATTAAATATATTTCCGTTGTCTGGTACCTGTAAC
>JAOTAV010067742.1:0-13918 GCA_026546445.1 Cyclargus thomasi | reverse complement strand
GTCAGCAGTCACGTGACACTAAATACGTGAAGTTTGACGTTCCCTAATGTCACCGACATGTTTAAAATCCATTCATAAACAACCAAACTAGTATTATTTCAGTTATAATTCTAATAAGACATTGTAATACGAAAAAAGGACAAGGCAATTGTTGGCCGTATATTGAATTGCCTGGAACTATGCAGGTTTGTAATGGTCATAATAAGCCCCCCTGTAGCATTTTATGAAGAACACTGAAAACCTTTTGAGAACGAGGCTATCTACTAAACTAACTGTTCGACGACATCTGTGGCTCTGAGTGCCGAGTTTTTTTTTACCTTTCGACCGTGAACGCGTTTGTTTACTAAGATTTTATATGGGATTTGTACAGCGCCACCTAGCAATGCTCACGGTCACTTGTGTAAATCCCATGTAAAATCTTAGTAAACGCGAAACGCGTTCACGGTCGAATGTAAAATACAAACTCGCACTTAGCACTCAGTTGGTAAGCACGTTGGTAATGGCATTAATACGTAGTCTACTTTTTATTGCGGAAAAGTACTATTTTTCCCCTTTAATCCGCTAGTAAGTTAAATAAATATGTCGCAAAATGACTTCTCAGTAGGCGGCTTGTGCCGTTTCTGTTGAGACAAAACTTTCAATGCCAGACACTATTATGTGCTTCATAAACTCTAAGTTTAATAGACATTTGAACGGCTGCGAAAGAGCTAGAATTATTAACTTGGAATGATAGCCGCAAGATGGAATTGCGCTCTCCGTGTTACTACTTAGTTATCCCGGGCGGCGTCAGGCCACACAGCGCTTTTATGTCAACGATATAAGGGTCACTTATTATACCTTAGAAATTGAAATGCCTTTGAACAGTCTATAGCTCGCTATTTCCAGAACCTGCAAAGACTTATCTTGAGGGATTGCAATAGAAATTGACAATTATTTTAGTTTAGATTTATTTGGTATAAATCAATTTGATTGATAACGGTACGTACGAGAGACTCTATAAGTTTGTATATTTTGTGATATTTCGAAGCACAAGTTAGTATTACATGTACCATGCTGCAGAAAATTACAAAGATTTTTACTAACTACGCATATAACGTGCACGAATCGACACCGCTTTAAGTGAACAAAAAAACTAAAAATAGTTCTACCAAATACACAGAGGACAAAACCAGAGTTTACTTATCGATTGTACGAGAAGGTGTATTTCGTAATGCCCATTTTTTTAACTGTACACACATAACAAATGATATATTTAGGATTAAGCTTGTGATTTAGACCGGCGGAAAACGGAACGGAGCGCGGCGCCAGAGCTAGTTCACCCACGCATCACGCATCGGAGGCTTTCACAAGCCGTACGCTCCCACAAACATTAATCGCTATAATTTATAACCGCACGCAATTCTGACGTTTCCCACCACAATATACAGGCTATATTACCGTGAAGCCGTCTTCCAAACCCACTACCTTTTGGGCAACTGTACGTACTAAGAACTTGGCTGCATTATGCATATTTAATACAGACGAATGATCTCAAAAGCCTCATATATTTGCTAATATGATTAATTTTTCCGTATTAATTACATAGCTCTTAGAGTTGCGAGTCAATTTAACTTTAATTTATAGCATAATTTAATTGCAGTACACATCATAATATTTCTATTGCAAACAATGGTGTGTCTTTAACCTAACCTAATAGGAATCACTTAACGAGACCGATTGTTTTTTAATTTATCACAGTGATTTGTATATAAATATACTTTCGATCAAGAGAAAAGACAGAATATTTTTTGTAACAAGTATTGAAGTATACCAAATGTAGAGCTCTTGCGCGATAAAACTTATTTTCTTCGAAAATTCGTTTAGTTGTATCTCTTCGTAAGAATACAAACTTAGTTAACGTGACCAATTTACTTAGATCCGCAATCTGGCTTTGAATTAATTTTCCTGATAGTATATAGAACACGATAATAATAATATTAGTCGTTGAAGTAACTCAATATCCTCAACAGCGTAAAATTCTAAATGTTAAATAAACACGACATGTTTTAAGGACGATATGGAATTTTAAAAAGCTATTCGCCCATCCGCTGATCGTGCACAAAATATTTAGGGAGGGTGAAGTTTTAAAAGTCGGCGGCCAACAACGAGCAACAACTGTTGCATCTAAAACACACCCGGCCAACTTCAGAGGGACCTACTGAATTATGCAGGAGGTTGTTAGACTTTTTACCTAAACACGTTCTTAGATTATATGCTTAGAAGCCTAGCCTACTCGGTAAACGAGATATAAACGCGTGTCTTTTTGCCCGAAAAAAGAGGGTTTATTATATTGAAATTTGATGGGTCTGTAATAAAGGCTGTAAACTCTCGCCGAGACACAGCGAGACCGCCCGAGTGCGAGAGTGTGAATGGGTGCACTCGCCTCGTCTTGTCTGTCAGCCGCTCGCGAGAGACTCTCGCCGGAGAGCTCTCGGCGAGAGTGTACAACCTCCATAACAGTCTGTAATCTGGGTATTCCTTTATGGCATCATAGCTACGAAACTAATAATATTCGTGGAGAGGTTCCGTTTGAAAACTGTGGTATACCGAATTTGATATTCATATATTAAATTTCATCGTCATAAGGAATGTGTTAAAAAGTGCTGGCCAATTTTAAATTTTATCAAAATAGAGATGTTATGTTAATTTATTTGGGTATGTCACTGGAATTAAACTCACAGCCTTCAGAACCTCTTCGTTCATCACAGATTATATACGTTTTGATATTATTGATATTATCATAATACTTGGTAGAGCTACGTACAGTAAACGCGCATAAAGTTTTTACAACACATTTTTTCCTAAATTATGTAACAATTTTGTATTTAAATCTTTATTTATCGTCATTACTATCGTCTGTAATGGAGAGATAATTTTCTTGGCGTCTAAGCTCGGCGGGATATAGTCGGGATTATGTAAAACGACAATTAAAGTTTGCCTCGTATGCTGCGGTCGCTTTTTTAACGAAGTGCTGTATAAAATCTACATCCTAAGCCTTTTTCTTACAGATAAATAAAATTACTTTTTACTTGCATTTTACCCGACGTTTTAGCGAAGATAAGTTCAAACGCGTAAGTGTAATTCGACTCGTTGATAAATTAACACTTTCAGGAATCTACGTTTATCAAATAAAAGGCTTCTTACTCACCTAAATCTAAATTAACTGCTATAAAAGTATCAATTACTATGAAATAAAGCTCCGATAATGTATTCTAGATAAGAACTTTCTTAGTGAGTGCGCCCGTAACTTACAACCTTCGAAGTTCAGTCAGACCGGGCTAGCGACGCGCGCGCACGCATTTGACGTCCCGTACGCACGACGTACGACGCAACGTGCTATTGTTTACAAACAACATTCGCCGGCCACTTTAGCTACATTAAATGTGATATAAAATGTTAAACGAATAACTTAATTATGTGGTTGAATAAATAAGATGTCAATTCAAAAACCGGTTTTACGCATACACCACATAATGTAATGTGAGTGACTACAGTGAAAAATGAGGATCTCTATAGTTATTGTGTTATTTTTTACGCTGGCCGTCGTCGCCGGGGAGACTCGTATCCGGGGCAGGGTGAAGCGACGACACAACCCCAGACGACATCGAGCGGTACTCCCCCCCTGCAGCTTCAATGAGAGCCTCATAGAAGACGAGTGGGCGCTCATGGAAGCGATAGGGAAGTCTAAGTTCATTTTCACCGGAAAAGTCCTGACGGTGCGGAAGTCCCGCTCGATACAAGACGCGAGATACAAGAGCAAAAGGTCCAACTTGTATCGCATTTACGTGCGTCGGCTTTTAAAAGGAGATGAGGACGAGATGAGGTTTTTCGTGAAGCAGGAGGGATCCAAGGAGAGTTTGAGTGGTGCGGCCATGACGGTGGAGCGGGGTAGAGCTAAGGACTCCTGCGCCCCGTCGCCTCGTCCTCGTCTGTCCGCGATATTCCTCAGCGATGGACGTTTCCAGGATAGTGACCGTGCTCACGGCAGGCGGCTGCAGCTTCTGACGGACCCTATTCCTCTCACTCTCTACCATCTGGATAGAGTCAATGCTGCTGTTAAAGGTAGGTTAGAAATTTCACCGCACATTGCGTATTTTTGAATCAGAATCTCAAATTACACTTTATTGTGTAAACGTGCTAATGTACAGTATCAAAAGTTCAGCAAAGTGTTCGCTCAAATGTACGATTCGTAGAAACGACATAAATAATATAACCATAAAAAGAGATAACGATCGTCTAGTTCTATAAAAATTATAGTCCAGGCCACCTATAGGCCATAGATTTCTCGTAGCTTAACGGATTATGTAAATGACCTATTATTATGCGATCTATTTATGTATGCCCGCCAGTATAATGATACCAATTTAAAAGTACTCGTCTTTTTACAAAATCTTGTCAATGGTATCATTTATTATGACCGTTAGGTACTTTACATGAAGCCATAAGTATTTTATAATATTAGAATAAACCGAAAGTGTACCTTGTAACCCATTAAACTGTCATTAATGGGTTTGGTTTGTTTTGTTTTAATATCATTTTATAAATATTGCGCACTGATTTTAAGTTACATATATATATTTTTTAATATTATTATTACGCTTAAAGGTACAATGTAGGTAGCCAAGGTAAGCTATAGGTGGTATGAAAACATTAAAAGGCACAAAGAAAAAAAGAATCTAGTATGTAAAATGCGTGTGAATTCTACCTTTAATATTGATTTTAGTTTTGGAGATTTTCTCCCACATTAAGGGCCTGGTTCACCGCTTACAGATAGTCTATTTATTTGACAGATACAACTTTATCTAAAAGATTTTGGTGGTGGATAGCCTAACTGAAACTTTAACAGTAAGCGGTAAAATATGCCCTTACTCTTGTCCATAATATATTAAATTGTGAATTAAAATTAAATTGTCCATAATATATAAAATTAATGTATTGTGGAAGATTTACTCTCTTAAGAGTAAATCTTCTACAATACAATATTTTAATCACACTGATTGAAATATTGTATTGTGGAAGATTTACTCTCTTAGACCTAACTCTTTGATTTCGTTTCTTTTTAAAAATATAAATTCGTACACAAGATTATACTAATGACATTGAAGCACTTGCACTCCCACAGTGCATGTTTAAAATGCATGGTGGATGATTTCGATGGATTTCGAGGAGGTGTATTGACGAGTTACTTGACTCAAAATTATTTACTACCGATAATGATAATTTACCTATGGACAACAAAATCCGGCTATTGTTGTCGCCATTTTGCGGAACGATTTTTTTAAAGGGTTACATTTCTGTAGTATCGTATTTCAATGCGTAATATACATTGGTTATTATGATTGCGTGGGCAATACACATTGTGACCGAGATCTCTCGACAGATCGTTAATATAAACTCTCCTTTGTACGCACCGACAGACAGACTGACGTAAACTCTTATTATGGTCCGAGGATGTCGAAATTCCATTTTAGTGTCTTAAGTATATCCAGAAATTCAATAAAATATTTTAATAACTATAAATAAAATAAGTGTACAAAGTATATATTTGCTAACATTTAGTTATTCTTCTACACTTTAAAACCCCCCATAACTTTTAAACAGCTTCACTTCTTTCCGCGCATAACCTTTAATACATAAGAAACTAAATTAAAATGGCTTCTTTCATTCGGGCACAAACAGACAAATACACACACATACACATAGACATGCCAAATTTAAAACATAAGGGCTGTTATCTTATTCTTGGGTCGAGTGTTAAAAAGCCAAAAAAACACGTGTTTTAAAAACTATTCACAAAAATTAATGGTACACTTAATTTATTAACTTTGGAAGTCTTAAGTTGTTTACTATTGTCTTAATATATGCATAAACCGACCCAAATGAAAGTAACTGTCGTTAAATTTTTAATTGCAGGTTTCTTTAACTAACCGTTAAAGTGTAATCGTTTTTGTTCGTGATACAAACCAGAACGGCCGAGGGAGAAAATGTTGTTGACAATAATTTTATCTTAAGAAACTGCTAATGTGTTTTCGTGTTAGCACTTTAAATTATTTCTTGTTACAATGACAGAGAAAACATACTTTACTTTATCTTTCTTACGAATTTTATATCCACATTGTGTATACAGAGACATGATATTAGGCGACATTTTCAAATTTCAAATACATAAGACGAATTACGGATGCTCATTGCCATGGGAGAGCCATTTGTCATGAATGGGCCGGCTTGACCGAAGACTTAACACGGCCTTACAGAAAACTGGCGAGATACGGCGTTGCGCTGTGTTTTATCCGGTGAGATCACAGTTTACCGAAGACCTAACCTCATTCCCTATCCTTATTCCAGTAGACTATCCCTTCAAGGCCGGCAACGCTTCTACAAGTATTTAAGGGCGACGGTAGTCGCTTCCCATCAGGGGACAAGCGAGCGGGTTTTCCCCCTAATTGTGATAAAAATATATTACAAGAGCAAAATAATTAAGCACTTTAATCTATCGTTTTTAAATTTATGAATCTTTGTAAACAGTACATTACATTACATACTGTATAACACATCTCAACTACAATCAAACTGAACAAAGTAATGAAACTTGATAAATTTAGCTGTAACAGTCACCGAAATTCTCAGAAAATCGAATTGAACCGCAAATAATACGAGTCGCGAGCGAGAATGCGGATTGCTTTCTTTTGTGCGCCCGTCATCTGTCACTATTTCGGGACGGAACATAATAATAAAGTGCACAAGTGCCGCTAAATATTTCTATTTGGGGTTCAATTGAATGGTTGTGGGTACATTTATGTTAAAAATAATATTAATATATTATATCTAACCTTTTATGGTTGAAAATAATAATTCTATATTATTTCTAGCCCGAAAGTATCCCATTTTTAACCTAAAAAACCGGTAACTGAGTCTTTCCCATAAAAGAGCCATTTTCAGGTTTTATTTACTTAAATACAATTACCTAATTGAAGCCCTTCCTAAATGTATCATTTGAATCAGTTTTTTTGGCTGTGACTTTGTCAGTCAATTCGAAACTGCTTAATGGATTTTGATGAAATTTGGTATACAGATAGTAGGTATTATTTCAATGATGTGCTACAGTGGAATAAATCATTTCTTAATATCCTAATAATTCCAATAGGGCAAAGCCGTGTGCAAGCGCTAGTATTGGATAGTATTTGACGTCAGTATGTTTTGCTCTCATTTTTAAAAACACTTTAGAGGAGGACAAAATATAAGCTGAGTTTAATTCTTAGGATGGTATATATGAAATTTTTCTCTAAGTCCTAACGCAGAAAACCAGAGAGGTTTAAAATCAAGTTGATAGTTATAGAACAAAAAATTTTAGTAAATAGTAATAATTCTTTTTGTCATATTAATTTTCTCTGTTTTTATTAAATTATTGAGTAGTAGTGTTGAAATTACTGAGTAATGTTTCTAAAGGCCATTCTTAGAACCATTAAGAATCTTCAAAGATACAAAGTAGAGTATTACGAAAACCGCAGTTGACATATACCTGTTGTTAGAAACATGATCATTTGAGAAGGTTAAAAGTATTATTAAATGGCTACCGATACTAATACTATAAATGAGAATGTGTGTTTTTTTGTCCTTCCATCATGCTTTAACGAAGCAACCAATCGAAATTTGGTATAGACTTTCTCGTAGACTTACACAGAAAACGCTAGCTATTCCACGCTAGCAAAGCCGTGGTTAATATCTAGTAAATATGAAATAGGTACAAGAAAATATTATGAAGATTACTTATATTATAAAGAGTTATGAAAAATACTAAGCTGATAAGAAATACTTATAATAGTTTAAAATATATTAGCAGATTAGGATTTCGAAATCAACGAACGCTTTGTTCTGTTCGTAAAAAAAAATTAAGTTCTTTTTTCAACAAGATATTATTTGGAGACACTTTTTAAAACTGATTTTATTTGTTTTAAAAACGCACTCGTAGCTGACGAATTACATATTGTAAGTAGTTTTTACTACATTGGATTTTCAAACGGACGAGTATAATACAAAACATGTGATCAGCCATAAATATTGGTTAAACAGTTAGGCTAAATAAACGGTATTTAGTTGGGAATTATTGGTTCGACGGCTAATAAATCTCTGTAGGAACTCCCTCACCGCCGACTCTAGTTTAGTGCGGTAACTATCAGAGCGTTGACAATGGACAGCGATGTCCACAAACCATAAGGCCAATGTCAATCCTTATACATAGTTATAACAAGCAAAATTTTCCAAAAACAGAAAACCCGATTGCGAACCACTGCAGTTTAAACATAAAGTTATGTATATTTCTAGAATGGCTATTTAAAGCCCCTAATTTTGATACTCCACTCGACCTAAATAGATGAATGAAAATAATGTCACCTCACAATTTTTACTTCGAAATCTGTCATTTTTATTTTTTTAATATACCCAGTGTCACTTGCGCTATCAAGAAGAATCTAACGATACCTCATACGTTAAAATACATCAAGGCTGTAGAGCGTGCCAAACAATTATACATACATACAATCAAAAAGCATAATCCTCCTTCTGGCCCAGAGGGTTAAAAAATATAACCCTCCTTCTGGCGCAGTCGGGTAAATACTGTAGTTTTCATGTTAGGATCGAAACTCTTGCGGGGGTTTAGCGATTGACTTATTAGTCGCAAAGCACACGTTTGAATCAAGTTCAAAACGCGTTTGTATCGCACCTGATTGAGTGTCAGACGTCAGTTGAAGCTAGTGACCGCTTCGGGCGCTTTGCGATTGTACCGATGCTGCTGCGCGATTATTCCGCAGTTGCATTGGTCAAAACGGCGCCGTATGGCACCTTACTTTAGGGGGCAAGCGAGCAGACGGGCTACCTGATGGAAAGCAACTGTCGCCCATGGACACTCGGACATCCGAAGAGTCGCAAGGGCGTTGCCGGCCCTTATGAGCGAATAGGGAATGGGAAATGGAGATCAAGGAAGTTGGGCCACCGGTAAACTCACTCACTGAACGAAACACAGCACAACGCTGTTTCACGCCAGTTTTCTGTGACACCGTGGTATCACTCCGGTCGGCCGGCCCATTCGTGCTCAAGCATGGCTCTCCCACGGTAATTATTGATTTTTGGTATCTTATAATATCGCTAATTTGGCAATTACGTGAAGAAGAAACAAACTTATACACTCACAAATTTACAAAAGTGTATATCCTACTAATTTATGATATTAGTAGGATATACACTTTAAAACTTGAACTTTTTGCCATTTAAAATATTTATTAAGAAAGTTCTCAATATTTTACGGGTAACCGTAAAAATGTGTATTTAAAAGTTTCTCAAGAGACAGTAAAAAGTAGTGGCACATCATTTGTTTTAGGGTAACGAATAAAAAAGTTGGGGACATAAACTACTGCGCCACAGACCACGGTAAACAGAAGATAAGGTAGATCCTTCATTAAAGCCCAAACTGACAAATAACACGCGAGACGATGCTGAATTTAATATAATGCCATTGATATTATATTGTAGATGCACCTGAACTATATAGTTTATTTATCAAAAATCTGTATGTTTTTTATAATTTTTATAAAACCTTACTTTATTTCATTATATTACGCGCAGAGATGTTACGAAGACAAAAATAAGTAGATTTATGTATTTCGTGTTAATACTTTGCAGTTTAAGTAGTAAGTATATAAAATTGCTAACATTCAGCATTGTCAAATTCTGCCAAGTCTTGAAAAAATATAAATATTATTAAGTACAAAATACGATCTACATATTTTATTTTATCGTTACGCGTACAGGTCCCATTTTAAGTGGAAACATTTATCTCAGTGAGAATATACTCTCCACACTGTGCTATAGCTCTAAGTAACGTCTTGTTAGTTGAAGCGATTAGTGTCAGTCACCGGGAGATAGGGAGAAAGGGTTGCCTTCGACTCCTTCATTAGACGCTGACAATAAACATGCGAGTACGCCACTGAATTTTTAATTAGATCCGATTGAAGAATTTAGTTTGTTTACGCATTAATACTGTTTAAAGTATTTGTTGTACGAATAGGCGTAGGACGGATTTCTTTTATTTTATTGTTATAAATATTTTGAAATTGAGAAACTGTTAGGATAGTATACATTATAACAATTTATATAGTATTGCATATTGCAATGTGCGTACAATTTCGATGATGCCTTAAACGCGCGCTTAAAATTACGCTGTCCGATCTATAATTAGAATATCACTGGTAAGTATCCGAAGGCTTATCGCTACGAAAGTTATTATATCTAAAGTGTTGATCGCTGGGCGTTAAGTCTGAGTAGTTAACGGCGTAGGAGCACCTCACACGACGACGTTTAACGATAATTTTTATAGATTTGCTTTTATTGTTTGCGCAATGGTAGTGAAGTATGAATAACCGTTGTGCTCAAGTACCGGTATTGTGTTCGAGTTATTTCGTCTGTTGCTTCATTACGATATTATTTTAGTTTTGGTTTTACGATTATATTTTATAGACCTTTAATGAAAATTCCCTTATAGATTAACAGATACAATTATCTATGGGAAAATTTAGTTTCGTGTAAGATCTGGTAGCATGATCGTGGCCTAAATTGGATAAGACAAGTTTACAAAGATTTCAAGGTTTTGGAAATTGTAGTGTGTATTTAGTTTGTAGACTTAGGACGTGTGGAGTTAGGCGTTTGGCATATTGTTGCAGCTTATCTTAGCTTCTCGTCCATGATTAAGATTGGGCAATTACGACAAAAATAAATCGCGAATATCTCTATCGGTTTTATTCGAAAACCGATTTAAACTTTATCGACAAACTTATCTGAATATAATCGTATTAAGTTATCGATGATATAATTGGTTCACGTGATGGATAGCTATAAATCGTAAGTAATCCGATGTTACGGAATAAGTGCGGGATTCGTCAGTGCGCCGCGCCGTGCCGCGTAGCCGGCCCGCCCACGCGCGCTTTCCAAATTCCTAACCGCGCCGCAATACAATAGTTTTTACTATTCCGTATTTATTCCAACTATTTGAATCGTTGGCTGTTTTAACATGGATGTATAAAAGCTTCTAGTCTAGTTTCTTTATATTTAATCTGTGACGTTAAAAAGCTTCACGACAAGTGCTAAAACGACTTCTTTCTTATTATTGAACGCCATACAGACTACGTGCTAAAATTTTTGGTTCTCAAACACAGTACCTTGTTACAAATTGAATTTTAAGCGAGTAAAAACGGCGAAATGAATTTCGAAATTCGAATTCCATTTATCGATACACCCGCTCAACAACCTACCGCATGAATACTGCAACTTCAGGAACAGTTATCCCGGCGCTCCGCAGCTCGCCCGCCGCCACCGCCCCATGAATATTCACACGAAGACTCGACGTCCAGCAATAACTGTTAACTCGGCTCACATCGTATTATCTCGGCCCCGGGCTACGGCGCCTCTTGAACCTTTTCGCTTTTCGATGACGCCTGTTTACATAAGCTTTCGGGGCGCTTAGATGCCCAATCCGGTATCGCAGCCTCACTTGATAGTTTGTTTACGTTGATGAAGGCCGATTCGCGAGGCAGTATACGCGCGGGACTGCGCACGCGCACGCGTCTCGGTGGCGCCGGCCTTGCGCAACTCCACGTTTATGAGCCTCTCCGATGGACGCCTAAAATGCTTTTTATTCGTTTGACATAAACGAGATAAAATGAAGATCAAAATTTTACTGTTATTGTTGTACTACACGGTGATATACGGAGAACACAATAGGAAACGCGAGGCGCGTAAGAAAAATATGACCGTCAAGTGCGGCGCGAACGAGACCATAACGAACGATTACGAGATACTGGCGTCGGCGGTGTCGGAGTCTAAGTACATTTTCACGGCGCGCGTCCTCAGCGTGAGGAAAGTGAAGCGTGGCGCTGCGCCCCGGGCGAGGATATTTATGTCTTACAAGCTATATATACGGTCGATGATGAAGGGGGATGTCGAGGATCTCAAAAGCCACGTGGTTCTGGGCGACACACGGACGCTCAACGGCGCTATCGTGTTCGTCGACTGGCTGCGGACGAGCGAGTGCGCCTACCGCCTCTACCGACATTCTTCGGGAATATTTTTGAGCGACGGCTTCTATGAGAACTACGGGTGGAAGACCCGCCTGCGATTATTGTATGAGCCGCTGCCTTTGTCGCTGTACGACTTGGACCGAGTGAATGCAGCTTTGAAAGGTAAATGTTTAGCGTTGTAGGAGTTTTGTGTGCGCGCGTTGTAAAGTCGCGCTTCTATTATGTCGGGCTTTTGTCGCTCGATATAAAATGCTCTGAATCATTTGTGAGCGAGGTTTTCTTACAGTAGATCGCCGTTCTCGAGAAAATGCTTTGTATTTTCTTTAAACTGAGCGTTGATACAATTAATGTATTAAGCTAGCTTCGTTGCTATTTCATTTATTACTTAAGGAGTTTTTCAGTAGAAGTTTAAGTACTAAATACTGCAGGCCTAAAAAGGTCGTAATAGCAATATTGCAAAGGATTTGCTCTGTAATGTATTTAGAACATTTTGTTAAAAAACGAATAGTTTTGATAAAGTAGTTACTTCCAAATCAATTTATATTGATTGTAAAGTTACAGTATTGCAAAATTAGTAATTATTTGCAAGAAAAATGGCAAAACAAATTGCTCTTAGCGATAATGCTAAGTAAACTTTTAGCCTCTCTGACCAGTATGAAATATCAATAAACTATTACGGTTATCAGTTTTCACTTTTCAATAAATGTTTTATCTGTTTTTTATAGGTTTTTCACATTACTTTATAAGTTTATTTTACAAAATTTGTTGGTTTTCCGAAATATGAAAATAATTTAAAAATTTGACTCGTATTACACAACTGAAAACACAATTTCGGCAAGAATTGCTCCGCCGAGATTGAAACGAAATGATTATAGGATTGACACGGGACCCGGGTTTGATTTTGGGTATATTTTCACTTCGGGGTTTCAATGGGACCCAACTCGGGTAAGCCTTTGTTGATATTATTCGCTTTTTTTGTGAACCTATTTTGCAGTTACGCTATAAAATGTTACGTAACAAATGTATAATTTTGAAATATTACTATATTCTACTCTTCAGTACCATTATTATTGAGGTAAAGTCCGTGAGTTTAAGATTTTAGAGAAGACATGGTTAAGAAGTTTAAGGTCCGTATTTATAGTCAGCGCTTAGTACTTAAGAGCACGACCAAAGATTTTGAAATGCAGCTCAAAATTTTTGATCTCTAACGTCTGATTTACACGTAATAAGTAAACAAGTAGTTAACTAAATTTTAAGTTATTAATTGCATGTAAACACAACATTTAGTAGTAAATGGCAAGTTCAGTCACTTAAAATTAAGTTAATATTTAGTTAACTACTTATCTACTTAATACGTGTAAACTATACATAAGAAATGGCAGGCCATGTCAAAAAGATCATTATAGGCAAAGCCCTTTTTTATATAGTCAGGCCTGATTATTATTACTAGATGTCGGTCCTGTGGTCGCAATTCGACTATAAACATTTAAATCCTTCGTGTAGGTGTAGCTATATTTTTTAATTCAATTACACACTTCAATTTGGCATAAAGGTCTCGTTACTAGGCCATTAGATTTTATTAAAAAAACATACCAACCATAAACAAAAGAGTGTATCATTATCGTGTCATGTCAAAATAAAGTAGTGTGTTTAGCGTTTTATTTATTAAAAATATTAAATAAATGCATATTTTAAAATAATATTGGTATATTAAATAAATATATATATATATATATCTTTATTTAGTTCACAAAACAAGATACAATTCACAATGCTTGCAGTATATATATCAGATTACAAAATTAATATAATCT
>JAOTAV010067731.1:0-13872 GCA_026546445.1 Cyclargus thomasi | reverse complement strand
GGGGGACTCAGGCAAATCTCAGCACAATCGGTTTTGCGCTTTCGGAGCAGAGGTAACAAACAGACAAATACACTTTCGTTTAATATTTTGGATTTTTATTTGTATACCAGTGTTGAAAATTTAAATAAAAGTTGTTAAAACTTGTATTTGTACAGAGATCACAGCGAGGTTCCAGACAGCGCGTATCGAGGTTCGTCAACTGCTTCTTCAGTATTTACTGCCGTGGCTGGTCAATATTGAGCTGGTCGATCCCAACGTGCCACCCGCTAACCCGCTCTCTTATATACAGGTGAGACTTCTTCAGGCGCGTTACATGGCAGATATTATTTTTTATATGATAGATGAAAATACTCCTTCCTTTAGAATAGCTAAGGCTGTTTGCCCACCAACACGGTTAACCCAGAACGAGATAATTTCGGTTCGATAAAATACAACTGTATGATATAGGCTGTAGGTTTCATTTTTCTCTACGCCTTTAATGACGGCGACGACATTGAGACGATAGAGTAATGTCACTAGAAAATAAATCCTATTGCCTAGATCGTAATATTGCATTTTAATGGGCCGGAATAACCTTGTTCTCGGTTGAGGGTGGTGGAGAACGAACAGCGTAAGACCATCTATAAAGCACGTCACACATAAAGAATGGGGGGTGGGGGTTTACAATCTACAGCACGTTGTATGTTACAAATAGTTCTACATTCACAGTATTATGCATCCGAGGCTGGTCGGACAGGGCGGCGCGAGGGCCTGGGCTCAGTTGAAGCCACAGAGATGGTACTCAACAACCTATTCTACATCACTGTCAAGGTAAGACAGAAAAAATGTTTGTATATTTCTTCTTTCACATGTTTCTATTAACAAATCTGTTATAACTTTACCTCGTAGAGGAGCTACACGACTACGGCGTAGTTTGCTACGAGCTTAGTAGCTGTACTCCGAAACCGTTTTGAGACTTAACGAATAGGAATATCTTTATATATATATATTTGAATGTGCCGTTTGAGAGTACACTTCCTGTACAAAAATTCTAACAATGTGGCGGCAGCTTATGTTTTTGTAAAATAAAAATAATTTCTTCGCTCGAGCACTTGATATTCAGAATTTTTACCTCTTAAGTCTGGTTTTCAACCTTCGAGCTTTAAATATTTTGATTTTTTGCCGAAGAAGCTAGTACCGGTAACCGAGCTTCAGTGGCACACGTCAGACAGGTTCCATTAATTTGAACCAACAAAAAGCAGCTCGGATGTCGCAAATAAGTGCGACCGTGACACAGTAACGGTAACCCACAAACCCGCGGCACATGGGGTTAAAAGTGTCGAACCTGTCGCTACTGAAACTCATAAATCTATCCTTAATACTTCGATTCCATACCTATTAACATTATTAAGGAGAAAGTGTGTATGTCTGAATGTTTGTTACCTCTTCACGCCGTATAATATGTGGAAACAACGTTTGCCGGTACGGCTAGTAAACATTGTGAATGCGAAAGTGTTAAATAGTTAAATCTTCACTATTTAACACTTTTTGATGGGTATGGAAATACTAAAAAAATGTACGGTTCTTGCGCGGTATACGAATTCTGTTCCAACGTAACTACGTTGGGGCTATCTATCCATATATTCATGACCTATTTCTGCAAGATTGTAGCAAAAGTCGTAATTACGCCGTACCTTCTTTGGAGTAATAACAAAAAGTGGTTTGCCCTCACCAAATGCTTCGGGCAAGGTCGCCTAATCGCAAGGGGTGGACTGTTTGCCCGATCACTCAAACTGTACGCCTTGCTACCACCAGATTACATCATCATCACCCACATACCTAGCGCTATTTCCTGTGTAAATCGGCCCCTTTGTCTATTCTGCTGGAAGGATTTTTTTTTTCATAGTGGCCATGCTAACGTGTTACATCCTGTGTAAATCTGTCACTTGGTCCTACTAGAAGGAGACCTTGGTGGCCATGCTAAGCATGGTGGTGGTTGCAATGCCTTAGTTTCAACAAGGGTTAAATAGTAGACATTTGCAAACTTTATTTTATCGCAAATATAACTTTGCTTTTATCGCAACTCTTTAAAAACAATCTGGACAATTGACCAGATTAAGGATCGGTGGATACCAAAAGGATAGCAGGCAACGTGTGAGCGCGCAACTTACGTTAGGTTTTTAGGTTTTTCTTTTCAAAGCGAACCGTTTTTTTATCACAACCTTACCGTATCTACGCTATGAAAAACATATTTTAACGTGAAGACAATAACGTTCAATGTTATTTACAGTTCTCCGACAACCACCCCAAGGAGATTGAAGAGTTATGGTCCACATTATGCGCATGCTGGCCTAACAACCTTAAGGTCATCATACGGTACCTTATCATCGTGTCTGGGATGGCGCCCAACGAACTACTGCCTTATGTAAGTGGTTTTTTTTTATAATAATAATAATAAATCAATTTTGGCGCGACGGAGCAACTCCGTCGCGCACAAAGCAGAGCATCGTCTAGTTCATTATCATTTGGTTTATTCACAAAACTTTTTATATTAATACTGAAAGTTGATAAACGTTCTAAAACGGAAATATCTGCTTTTGTGTGTATGACAGGTAATAATTAGTTATATCTGATATTTACGTCTAGATTTTCTCCTCGCAGACGACAACACCACTGCAATGTTCGATGCTTATTACTAAGGACAGTTACACAAAATGCGACAGCCATGCGACATCAAGTCTAATGAAACTACACCATTATTTTAACAAACACGTTTTTCGAAACCGATCTACAAATAATATCATATAAAATGTAGTAGACATATTATGACTTACTGACTGTTAATTAGATTTTTATCAACCTTTCTATAAAAAAGCGATAAAAACGTGTTGGCTAGAGGATGTCATTTACAATGTTTTAAATTTAAAATCACAAGTGTGTCAGGCGCCCTATAAAATAGATATATATATATAGCTCAGGACATGCCGCAAGGTTCAAGATCTTACATAGTGGTTAGTTATATCCTGCGGTTTAGTCTGAGCTCGTTAATATTATTTTGTACCGAGAACCTTACCTGTATTGGTTTATTCAAAAATATGTTGTTGACAATGATTAAATGTTTTTAAGGTAAAAATGTTTTAAATCTAGTTAATAAATTATATTACTGCTTATTTCCCCTATGGGTACAGCTAAAGTCGTGTCAGTCGGGCTGCAAATGTATTGAATAGTTTAATTAATAGTTATTAGAATAGTTTTAGGACGTATTTATTACAGAATGAACTATTACAAACCGTTTAACATAGTGTTAGGAACTTTATTTGTGTTGACTGTCGAAGATGCTATCATGGACCAAATATATAGGCAATCGTGTAAACGGAGGTGTTAACGCGATTTTCTAAATACGCGTTATAGCGAAATCGCGTAAAGTGGGGGGTCGCGTTATGACTCTATTTTAAAACCACAAAAGCGCAACGTTTTATTTTCGGCACTTCTTTACTCGACTGCACCAGACATAATAGCCAAAAATAACTTAACACTCCTATGTTTTTCGAGAGTATGTATGTATAATATATTTTATATATGTATAGAATGTGTAATTGTTCGACACGCTCGGCAGCCTAAACGACTTGATGGATTTTAACATATGAGGTATATTTAAAATTGTCGTAATAGCAAAAGTAACACTCGGAACATTAAAAAATTAAAAAATCAAATGGCACATTTGATTTTTTAATTTAAAACTTAAAATTTAGGTCGAGTAGGATATCAAAATGAAAGGCTTAAAATAGCCATTCTATAAAAATACATAACTTGATGTTTTAAATGCAGTGATTCCTGCAGCCTGGTTTTCTGTTTGTGCTTTAAAAGATTAAAAATATATAGCCTTACTCTTTAAAATCAATGTGTGGTTCGACGTTCAGTGTTGTTCTCAATTTGTTTAGTCCAGGAACGGTTTTAGAGGGCGTGGATGGGCGACGCTATGGTCTGCAGCGTCGGGTAAAAAGGGCTGCCCCACGCCGTATAAAGTAAAGCCTAGCAGATTGTCGTATGATATTGAATTAAACGGAGTGCCAAAAAAACTCGCCTCGACGTCGATAGGGCTAAAACCGGCACTTCCCTTGTGTTTGTTTTTGATGTTTCCGTTTTCCAATGCACCTTTGCCTGGGAGGGTTACGAAGGCTAATTACCGGTTTTCCCTTACGCGTAGGGTTGTCAAAAGTCAATAATATCAGGTGATCCAATAAATAATGCAATATTTTGTCGTAGTTGCTCGTTACGATAGTATGAAAGTTGTTTAAACCATGATTTTAAAGGAAATGGTAAGAATTATTTCTATTTAAATGATAATAATATTTTTATGTCACCATTGTTTGTAAGATGTTTATGTTACATATTTCTAAAATGTTTTATTAATATTTATTTCTTACAAGCGATGCGACAGATTAAAGAGCAATAAACGCTACCGCCTAGTAAGATCCTAATAATTATTATCTTAACCAATATGTCTACAGCTATTAATGTCAACCCTGTATGTCTAAGGATTGTGCACGTGAAGTCTTTTACTAATCGGTCTGAAAAAGTTAGCCTTTGTTCTAAACATTTGATTGAATTTTGCTTTGGACAAAGTTCAGATTAATTTATTGGGAAAGGCTTAAGGCTACAAAGTGATATCACATTGAGAAGGTAATAAGTAAGTATGCACACTAAAGAAAAATTATGGATAATAATTATTATGTGTTTGCTAGAGCAAAGCCGCGGGCAACAGCTATAATAATAATTTTATAAAGTGGCGAAGTTTTGTAAGTTGCGGGTACCCTACTTTGAAATTACTTTTGCCTGAAGATATAAAGATAATATACTGATAGGCTTATCTACAGAAAAAAACATCGTTGCGTTATTTGATGGAATTGTGATACTTAAAACGTATTCGAATTCTGTAGCCTTTAGCTATAATAAGCATTTATTTTCCTGTAGCCTGTATCATAGTTAAGTTTGTGATAAATGATTTATTGTAATATTCTATTTTGTTTTAAGTTAAAATATAAATGATGTTTCCGTAATTCTCCTGTAACCGTACATCTCTAACAAATTGGCTGGGGTTCATATTGTTACTCCATCAAATCACGTTGATTCCTGAAAAACTTTCTCTCTAAGTACTTGATACCGAATTAGGAAAAAATATTTATAACAATAATCAAAATATGTATATAAGTTTATTGGCGTTTCTACTTATTTTGAAAGCGTTCGTATGTCTGTATAAAGCCGATATAAATTGAGTGGAATAAATAAAAATAACAAAATAATCCCATTCAATTATACCTTAAATATCTTCAGCTGGACATTAATATCTACCCTTATTAAAACACCTAATTACTTTAATATTACTGTCATGCCTCCTATCAAGGTTAGAAATAAACTTATCCGACAGACGTTGTCTTGTCTATGGGGTGACTGCAATTAAGTTAGATCAAATAGAGTCGTAAAAGTAAAGAACTTATTCAAATGGCGTGTAAACAATTTTTAAACTCGGTTTGTAGCTTAGGGGTCCATCTCAAACAAACTAGTAATAGTTTCTTTTTTCTTTATTTAAAGGTTTTTTCATCATTCATCATTTCATTCATCATACGATTAAGTCGGCCGTAAAGTTATAGTTGATACGTAATTTTTATATATGTATTATTTATGAAGAACGAAGATGTTGTGATTTGAGTTTATTATTTTCGAACACTCGTTGCCGTAGATGTGTATTCGTTATTACCGAGTAGTTGAGTCTTACACCTACTCAGTAGGAGTATTGATCTTACTTTATAGCCGTGACAGTGTTCTTTTAATTGGAAGTATAAGAGACAATTGTCTTTTATTTCAGATAATATTTTTACCGACTGCCATCAGAAAGGTTTTAAAAATTTTGTATTTTTAAAACCTTTTTGATTTATTTTTTATTTGATTTATACAGTTAATTAATTTTCGGGTATTTTATTTACATTTAAGTAAATTAATGAAATTTATGGCAGGTAGTCCATTAATTGACAACTAGAAAATATTTTTATAAACCGTTTCCTGAAGTAACAGCTAATTGCAGAAAAATGTAAAGTATAATTATTATACTTGACAATAATTTAAACTAAGCGTCCATAGTTTGTTGCCTCTTTTTTCTCTGAACCGCTGAAATAATTTAGCAGAAATTTGGTAAGGAGATGCTTTTGATCCCGGGATAGGAATACTTTTTATTCTAGAAAAAGTTTCGGTCCCGCGCAATACTAATTTTGGCGGAACGTAGTTCCAGGCACCATCTAGTAAAATATAATTATTTACTCTGTCCGTACAGGCGAAGCGCGTGGTCCTCTACCTGGCGCGTTCGCGGCCCGAGCGACTACTCGACGAGATGATGACAGAACTACAGACAGTGGAGACGCTCAACTGTCTCATAGAGAGAACAGAGACACCGCCGTTCTACCGCCTAACTTCCATGAGGAAAGCCACGTCTGGGCACAGCGATGGACCGGGAACGGGCTCACAGGTGAAAGATAATATTGTTACTCCCACACCAGCTTCGGTGACGGTGGCATAGAAACTAGGCATGTTACTCAGAAATAATTTTATAGCCTTGGAGTGTGTGCGCAGTACACAAGAGCACTATCTCTTCCTTTACTCTTATAACTCAGTGAGACGGATGACCGACACGACTGGCGAGAGATCAGGCACAGGACTGATTTTTTACATGTACAATCAGAGAAGTCGAAAGAGATACAAATCGTGGATCTAAGTAGTTTGGTCGGGTTATGTCAAACCCGGCCAACAGATCATGACTTACATAAAATTGACATATTCCGACCAAATGACTTAGGTCCGTCAACTAGCTCTCTTTTAATTTCCCCCGTTATACATCCGACGCATGGATTATCTTACTTGTCAGACTATCAGGTGGTCAGCCTGCATTGTCCTAATCAAACTTGGAAGTAACATTTGTTTCCAACGCGGAAATCGAACCCACGACCTCCGGGTTGAGAACCGAGCTCTATAAAAATTGAAAGATGATAATTATGATATTAGAAGATAAAAAGACCTGATAGAAAACAAACCAAGGCTTTTGGGCCGGGAACGTACCTGCAACAGCTTTTCTGATATTGTGACTGTCTATGGGCAACGGTAGTTGCTTTCTATCAGGTAATAAAAAATTAAAATATCAGAATTCAGCATACAAAAAAACAACTACCGTCGCTAATAGACTTGCAACTTCAGAAGCAAGTGCACGCCGGCCAAGAGCGAAAACGCTCTCTTCTTGAAAGTTTGCAGGTACGTGTTTGTTCGGTAGTATTTCTAGCCACTGTGTTCCATCTATAATCGTTTTTGGTGGATAGCTTCAGTTCTTCTAGTTTCCGAGTTAAAGTTTATATGCGAACTATTACCAGACAGAGCCGAAAAATTTCCATCGACGCTTTGTACTAAGATTATAAGTGGTAAATATTTTGTTTTTAATATTTAGGATGCGACTGGAAGAACAGGCGAATTAGCTCCCGTGGAAAAAGGCACAATCCACACCAAGAGACACAGTGGCGAAGACCCGGCTAAACAGTGGTAAGTTAATACAAACGACACATCAGTGTTATTAAATAACTTTAACCTCGCACGTGAAAGTCTCAGTCTAAAATGACTCAATACTGAGAAAGTTTGATTCCAAGGACATTTTAAGTTACTTTTGTAACCTCATCCTTACTAATGTTATAAATGGTAGGGTGTTTATTTCTTTGTTCTATCTTCACGCTCGAACGAAAACGAAGCAACCGATGGACTTGATTTTTTCGCAAAATCTTAGTTGAAAGGATAGAGAGTAACAAATTATGCTACTTTTAGTCCTGGATAAACATGTTCCCAAAATATTCGTATTATTACGAGATTTTTGCGATTTCCACGCAAGCGAAGCCGCAAGATTATAAGTTATAGAAACTTATTCTTACTTTACTTACTTACTCTCGATTATAAGTTAATACCGTTTGAGGTTGATGATGATCATTGTGCGTGGTGCGAGGGCAAACAAAGTTCCCCTTAGGTTCATTCATGTATCGATGTCGTAATATTCGACAAAGGTTAGCTATAGACACATCAATATCGTACAGCGTGTTCCAGGATTTCCACTTGTGGCTCACAAGTCACACAGCCCACTTTCGCCAACTCAAGACAAATTTAATTCTTTGTTTATTCATGCCTGGTGATTATTACACTAAGAGAGGAAAAAAATATATACGTTAAATAGATACGTTTTTTAACCCGGGGTTATAAAGATTGGCGCTAATGGCCCTTTCAGGTTTCATTTTTGTACCTTTGTTTTTAGTTTCATATTTATAACTGGGTTTCATATTTAGGTTTTGTGTACATTTTCATCCTTGTCGTTATCTAGCAAAGAAGTGTTTGTTGTTTGTTGCGAATATATTTGACCATGCAATTAAGAGTCCAATTATCAAACTTCGAGTGTAATTCAATGTTTGCATAATAGCCTTGCGCACCCTCATCATCTCTCTCGCTCTGAACTCGAAGTTTGTAAATCGCTACTCTGATTTCATATTTTTTTTTGTTAATTCATTTTAGTACCTACATCAATATTCCTTCTTGTCGTCAAATCGACAGGGTGTCGCTGTTTCTTTGTCGTTGTTACGCTGGTTCTTTGCCAAACTAGATAAGAGAAATCTAGTACAGTCAACTTTAAAAATCGCAAAAAAAATATTCGAATTTTGAGTATCAGGGCCCTGGACTTAATTCGATAAAGGGTCGTCGCTGGTTCCAACCGATATTTAATCACCGTCAATTTGGCTACAGATATTCGCGTACAGCAACAAAAATATTTCCGTAGAATATATAAATAGTAAAGAAATGAAACACTATTCGATTTTTAGGGTTTTTGCTGAAGATAAAACGGTACTATATTGTTTAGTTCTCTTTGCTCTTTGTGTTTGTCTATGACCAGTCTGATGGATAGCTAGGCGCAAAACTCTTTGCAAGTTGTGAGAATTAATATTTCTTTGACCTTGTTTTCAATAAATTTTAAATTATTATTTTTACCTTTTAGGCAAATATAAGTCTCTTTTCTATAAATAAAAGGATAGAAATTAAATGCAATATATACAGGTATTGTTTCAGCTATTTCCAAACAACATTCCACCAGAATTGAATTTTCAATTTCACTGAAATACTACAAGTTCAGACTTCGCATTTCTATGCTTTCAAACGTAGCGAATGAAATTATTACTTTCATAGACCGATTGTTCCGTTTTTCATAAATGGAGTTATCGTTGCTCTGTTGGGTCGATGTTTTGTGAGTTTATTTGTCTGTTTGTATTTCCGTTGCCTGTTGTTATACTCGTGTGCAATATTTTATTTTCCTTTTATATTTTTTATCGATGGAATGCTATTCTAAGTACTTGTCGGTCGGCAAAAAATAGTATCATCACTTGCGTTTAGAATAATTAAAAAGTATAGTTGCCTTAATAGTGCAAAAAGTCACAGCTATAGATCTATCATGACTAATGACATGAGATGAGCAGTGGTAGTAGGTACATGGTAAATTTAAGTGAAGAAACTAAGTTTTTTTACATAAATTGGGGCTTTAGAAATTAGTAAAATTGCTTTTCATCAAATTAAACACATACAAATACCGGTAAGTTTAAAAGTCTTTTGATGAAAGGCTTTTTTATAAAACTCTTTTGTCGATTTTTAATAAAAAAAACAAAAGATTTTTTACGCACCATTGATTGGCGAAGTCCGAAATTTTCTTTTTTTTTTAATTTAAAATGAGCTCTAATAGTAACTATTGTAGAATATTAAAATACCTTTCTAATGATACATATAACGTTATTATTGGTTTTCCTCCACACTTTTTACCGATCCTCGTTTATTTGTATTGCTTTACATTATGCTAAGAATCCAAATTAGCTTATAGGTTTTTTTAGGCTTATATATAGGCTAATAGGTTCTCGCATTTGACTAACATTTTATTTACGTTTTACTTACCCGTACGTATTAGGCAACGAATACGATTGAAAGACGCATTCAAAGCGTCTATTTCGCGGAATATTGCTAGAAATGTTAATTTACAAAACTTAAAGCTATAGATTTCCGCAAAGAAATGCCCGATTCTATTGACTGTCCAAACGGTCAGTTATATTGTACAATATTAGGAACTCCTCGGATAGGAAGGCCGCGAGGAAGGAGAAGTGACACGGTATTTCCCGTTTAGAATCCTCAGAAAGAAAATCCTCACCAAAGATTGGTCCTATAGCTCCACTCTAAGGGGTCGCTATGATCATTTTAGTTTATTTAACATGAGAAAAATTCTTTTTTGATTTAAATTGAACTTACAAATAATTTACCCAATTTTTACAAATAACCATTTTATTTTCTTAAAGTTGAGTTGCAGAGCTTTAAAAAACTCTAAGACAAAGTATAATTATCTTTTCAAACAGACTAGTTACAGCCATTCAGAAATTACTACATTTTCAAAATTTAGTAATCTCTAGAGTTTTTTAAAGCTCTGCGACTCAAGTTTAAGAAAATAAAATGGTTTTTTGTAAAAAAATTGCGTAAATTATTCGTAATTAAATCAAAAAATAATTTTTCGCATGTTAATTAAATGGGAAACTAAAATGAAAATAGCGACCCCTTAGAGTAGAGCTATAGAACCCATCTTTGGTGAGGATTTTTTTACATCAAATAGAAGCATTTGAGAGGGTAAGAGTTAAAAAAAAATAAAAAAAATTTTTGAAGCACCCATTATATCCAGGGCTTATAGCAAAAAAAAAAACAGGAAAATTACCAAAAGAAAAGTCACCACGCGGATGGAGTCGCAGACAACAACTAGTTGCTCGATAAAATTAATCATCTAGGGGACGCGTTAGGCCACCTTTCGTATTTTATATTAAAGAATACTGTTACATAATACCTGTTTGATGCGAAAATATAATAGAACATTGTGAATGCAACTGAATTTGGCTTCTTGTTCGCTTCCTGAGAAGTTTATTTGTGAAATGTTTTCATTCTGCGAGCTTTTCAGACTTACATTCAATTTCCTAACTTTGGTTACACTCAAATTTACTATTGTTTGAATAGAAAATTTTAATAACTAGGTTATTACCTACTGTCAAACTAAAATAATTAGCTTTAACTAGCTTTTTCTCGACTTCGCTCTTCGCTAGACTTCACTCCCGTGGACTTTGAGTAGCCTATGTGTTAATATTATACATTTACCAATTTTCTATAAATCGTTCCGCTTAAGCGCAAGGGAGGCAAGGGAGTAACAATTTACAAACTCACAAACTGTCACGTTTATAATATTAGTAACTTCTTATCTTTATTTGGTAAGATTGCTTCCATTTCATTATAATGATTTAAAAAATAGCATAAGAAGAAGAAGCGAATAACTAACTTTTTACAACCTTTGAGTAAATACTAATTTTTTCCCATGAAACTTAATAAATCTGATAATTTTTCTTTTTCACTATCTAGCTATACATCAAATCTACATTATTTTAAATAATTTTTCAGGTCCTAAAGCGTCCATATACACAAAACTTCGGCAGTTTTTAAAATGTTACTTACTCGCTTTTTCCACTTATATTTTATTTCAGTTTACTTCAATTAAGAAGAAATATACATATGTACCTTTACCATTTTTGATTCAACCAAATTGCCAACATTATGTCTAGTTTTGCCATAGCAGAGCCATGCTTCAGCACGAATGGGCCGGGTCGACCGGAGTGATACCACGGCCTCACAGAAAACTGACGTGAAACGGTGTTGTGCTGTGTTTCGTTTAGTGAGTAAGTTTACCGGTGGCCCAAATTCCCTAATCCCTTATCCCTATTCCCATTGCCTATTGCCTCATAGAGGCCGGCAACGCACTTACGACTCTTTGGATGTCGCGAATGTCCATGGGCGACGGCTAATAATTTTATACCGAACAGATTAACAAAACTAAGTGTGAATTAACAGTTAAGAAACAGCCTCAAACCATCGCCTAGTGATTTGCTTTCTTGTTTCGCTTTTTTTTTACCCGACTGCGCCAGAAGGAGGGTTATATTTTTCGAAAGTATGTATGTATAATTGTTTGGCACGCAGCACTACAGCCTATACGGCTTGATGAATTTTGGCTTGAGAGGTGTCATTAGATTCATATTTACTGTAAGTCTGACACTTGATATATCAAAATATTTTTATGGCGTCAAATTCTAATATTTCTTGTTTAAATTGCAACGGTTTGTGGACATTTAGCTTGTTCCGGTATTCTCGACATCACCATAAGATAGCATCACCGTGCCCGACGCATGAAAAACGTTTGTAAATAAAGTTTATGGCATTTCTCACAATAAAAGAAAATAATCTTGACCTGTCCCCCCCTTGTCACAGGTAGTCATATTTCTAAGAAAATATCCGCACCCATTAACGTGTGACGTTACTTTATAGATAGTTCCCTAGTATACATTTCTCATCCCTTATAGACAACATAACATATACGACTAAAAGTGTAAAAATATAAAAAAAACGGAAAAGCTAACTGCATAAAACATTGTCATCATTCTCTTAATGTCCCCAGTGCATTTCAGTATCACTCGCACTATCAACATTCAAATCCTATCAAATCATTCTGGGTACCAAAATGTCATCCAAATTTGTTCAGTATTTTCGCATTTAAAATAACATTAGGATAGGTGTGCATACTGTTTAAAAACATGACCCTAATTTTTATGCAGTTGGGTTAAAAGACACTTCAACACAAAAATATATACAAATCGTCTAATATTATTCCACCGTACCTTAGTAAATTTAGGCGTATTTAGCGACACCATGTATAAGCGTTGTCAAACAAAGCTGATGATTGATCATTCAAAGGCGTGTCCTAAGTGATTGCCCTTGTACTTGCCAATTCAACACGAAAATTGTTCCGAGGACTATCCCCTTGACGCAATTGATAGATGTTTGCTCGCATAATCTGCGTATATGGAGGGCAAAAGGGCAGCCTTTGGTGAGCCGTTCGTATCTGCTATCAAGGTTGGAGGAGCGATGAACGGGCGAGTAAGTATCTCCTTACTGAGAAAACGCCTACGTCTGTAGACAACTTGAACGTGTTTTTTTTCTATACGAATCGGGAATGTGCAGGCAATTTAGGTAATGTTTTTTTATACGTGTGATGGTATACACCGTCGTTACATTAATCGACTTTTTTGACCTTAGACAGAAGTGAAAATTTGTATGCCGCCGACCAGTATTACTTTTTTCCACCGTGCGCGCTCCTCACTTCATAATACACAAACACTAATTAAAATCCGATACGTCAGTTAGGCTGTAGCAGGCAAATTAAAAATCTAATTATTTTTTTGATAAATTCTTTGGGGCAGTGGGAGATGTTGAGTATGTAAGTACTCATTAAATCATTCTCTTTTTCACAGTGGTGCGAAAGCGGAGACGCCGGCTCGTTCAGACAAGCGTGCTTCGGCGCCACCCTGTACTACACCACCAGTAGAAGACGATCCCACACCGCCGTCAGATGGTGATGCGACGCCGGTAAGTAATTATGAAAACTCCCACATCGGTTTCGGTGACGGTGGCCGGTCTTATTAAAGCCAGGCCGGTGACGCACGAGCAATTTAATAGTGCCCAAGTGGCGTGTAACTCAGTGGGATAGATGACCTACACGACTAGCGAAAGATCATCTTTAACGACCTCTGTGGCGCAGTGGTTGAGCTTTGGTAGCTCACGCCGGTGGTCGCGGGTTCGAATCCCGCCGACGGAACGAAAAGTTTTTCAATGTTCCTGGGTCATGGATGTATGTTAAATATGTGTATTATATAATAAAAATCTTAAATATGTGTATAGTATAAAAGTATTAAATATATTTCCGTTGTC
>JAOTAV010067720.1:0-13919 GCA_026546445.1 Cyclargus thomasi | reverse complement strand
GGAACAGAAAACCTTGAATACTTATATGATGTTTTAATGTTTTTATTAGTAAGGAAGTTAGAGTTCACTATGAAAGTGGCAGTGCCGAAAAATAACTTTTTTGTGATACGTATGCAGTAAAATTTCTCGAACGTCTGAAGTTTGTAATAGGCAATTACATTTCTTTTAAATAGTCTACTGTTGTAAAACGGTTTTGATCAACATTACGTTAAATATCATATCATAGGATTGTGTACCAAACGGTTTCCATACAATGGGCCATAACGTCTTCGACCCTCTAAACCCTCATGTAGAGTAATGATTGTGTAGTATGTTCTGGAAATGCCTCAGAACTAGGTATCTATGTTTTAGTTTTTAAAATATTTATCATAGATTTTGATATATTTTCATTTTAGTGATTTTTATACAAAACAAAAATGTTTCAAAATTTTTAAATCTACTATAATTATATTTAAAATACAAAAACATAGAAGCCTATGACTGAGGCATTTCCACAACATACTACAAAATCATTTCTCTAGGTAAGGGTTTAGAGTGTGGAAACAGATCAATTAAATCGATTGACATATAATGGGCAAAGGTATCTTTAGTTGAAAAGTAGCGACAATCGCCCATGCTGACCTGGATTTATAATAATAATAAAGTAAAATAAAAGCTCAGCATCTCGTTTTTGGAGCCCGTGACATTTTGGCAGCCAGCCTGCCAAAATGTCAAATACATTTTTCTTTTTGATTAACTTTCAAATACAAATAAAGTAGCATACAAACAGTAAAGTAGTTTACGTGAATATTTATGTGGGACTCGTCGTGGGATTATCGTAACTGGAACGTATAAACAAATACATGTAAGAAGCCTACCGACCACAGATCTAGGACAGTTAATACATTACAAGTACATACACAAGGCATCATCCGTGAAGTACGTTACACGTTATGGGGGGGGGGGATCATGGTACGAAAAAGGAGTGTTTTGTGACATCACATTCAAATTTTGAAATTTCATCTCAATAAGTTGAAAAATCGATGTGGTTTTATTTTTAAGGTGTAAAATTGCAATTTTGTGACTTCACATAGGGATTGGGGATTGGGTCCTCAGAAATGTGACCACTTGTGACAAGGGGTGGATTACTCATTACTTAACTTATTTTGATACAGTGTTAGAAAGTCGTGAAAGATTATTGATACGTTCTCTAAAACAGTAGCAGAATAAGTACTATAGGCTATAGACAGAAAATTATATGGTCTATAGTCCATTTTAGGGTAGTCCATTATAGGGTTTCGTACCCAAAGGGTAAAAACGGGAACTGAGACTTCAATGTCTGTCCGTCTGTCTGTCTAACTATCTGTATCCAGGCTGTATTTCAAGAACGGTAATAGCTAGAGAGTTGAAACTTTTACAGAATATGTTTCTGTTGCTGCTATAACAGCAAATACTAAAATCAAAATAAATTAATTATTTAAGGGTAGCTCTAATACAACAAACACGTTTTTTGTTATATTGCAAATAAAATAATAGATTAATAAATTCGACGCGTTGCTTATCGGCAACGTAGCTTAGCGGTTAGATTACTTGTGTAAAGCGCCGATTGGCTAGGAGGCGGTAGTTTAAATCCCATGACTGACATTTTAGTCAAACAATGTTTTTGTCTATTTTTCTTTTAAAATTGTACAACTTTATAAATTTAAAACTTTGTTTTACTTAAAAAAAAGAATTTAAATCATTCAGAAATACGTTTTCCTAATTTTTTGCTCTGTACTAGTACGGACCCTTCGTGCGCGAGTCCAACTTGCACTTGGCCGGTTTTATGTAAGAATTTTCCCCAGATACAGCGTTGCAGTCGCGCCACTTATTGCTGCCAAGCATATTCTCGAGAACAATCCTTTTGTCCTCCAATGGGTAACATAGTCGACATGTCATAAATTTAGTTCCGAAAATCACCGCAGAACTTCGGTAAAAAAAACAACTCCGGTAGACTCGTGCCGCATAGATTGAAAACGTATCGTACGTTGTGCACGAACGTTTTGCTATTGCGTTTTCAAAGTATCGTATATTGCGTTTTCAATGTGCCAGCAATAGTTTCGTATTGCTATTACGTTTTCATAGTACGTATACGCTTGCTGTAGTTTCGTATTGCTTTTACGTTTTCAGACTACGAATGCAATAGTTGTCGAATCGAGCGTCCGTAGCCTAGTGGGCCTTTGTTTCGCACTCGAGACGGTGCATGTTCAAACCCCGGTGGAGCTTTGTACCAATTTTCCGATCTCAAGAGCATAATACGGATGCTCACTGCCCTGGGAGAGCCATGCTTCGGCAAGAACGGGCCGGCTAGACCGGAGTAATATCACGGCCTCAGAAAACTGGCGTGAAACGGGATTGTCCTGGGTTTCATTCAGTGAGTGAGTTTACCGGTGGCCCAACTTCCCTAATCCCCCTATTCCTATTCCCATTCCCTCATAAAGGCCGGCAACGCGACTCTTGCGACTCTTCGGATGTTACAAGTGTCCATGGGCGACGGTAGTTGCGTTCCATCAGCATCTGCTCGCTTGCCCCCTAAATATTATTAATGGTTTTGTGTACAAAAACCTAAACTGGTTAAAGCCCGATATTTGTCTACCGTCATGTCTTTTACTCCTTGTTCTACATTCTTAGTTTCCGTGCTAGCATAGATCGATACCGCGCCCGGCACTGCCAGGACAGCCCTAAATGTCTACTGAAAATAACATGGAAATTCACTTACATCGACAAAACCTTCGCCGAACCACGTAGTCTTTATTACAACCCCACAAGGTGTAAAATAGCTTGGTTCACTGAAAGTTAAAAAAAATTTCAGTTACGTCCGCTACAAGTCTTACAGCCGAACCTTTAGCCTTTATTTTAAGGATATAAGGTGGATTGTGGCTTGAAAGTATATAACAATGCATGAGCTTTGTGTATGTGATATAGGTTACGTTTCGAAGACAACATGTGAGGGTGACCATGGAACTAATGTATTCCATTATTCCTGTTAATTTCGGCAATAATTAATAATAATAATATCTATGGACGCTTCACACTACGTCAATCTGGCCCTGTGCTAAGTAACCAAAGGTTGTGCTACAGGTACCAGATAAGGGAAATAATATTTAATACTTTTATACTTTATACATATTTAAGATTTTTATTATATAATACACATATTTAATATACATCTATGACCCAGGAACATTGAAAAACTTTTTGTTCCATCGACGGGATTATTATTAGAGGAAAGCGCTCAACCACTGCGCCATAGAGATCTTCAAAATTAGATAGACACCAAAGAAGATTCATTTTTATTTTCTACGTTACCTAAAATAACCGAGAGATATGGGGTATCAACAGTGTCGCCTTTTGTTCTATTTTTAAATTATTTTAAACGATTTAATGCAAAAAGGCTGCTCTTTGCAAACCCCTAACGTTAATGCAAATACATACAAAGACAGGGACCATGCTGTCTTCAGCGCCCCTTTTCAACCAGCGCCTCAAGCAGTCGTCAAACCTCGGCTTCCCCTAAATCTGTTACTTCCATCAAAACGATTTTAGACATACTCTGACGGGCACAGATAAATACTAAGCATGGTAAAAAACTTTTTATCTCAAGAAAAGAAAACCTCAACAAATCTTAAAAGTTTATCGGTGGGTAGTTGACCAAATTTCTTCACAACCACATATTCTTTAATTGCAATTGTTATCGCAGTTATTTTTAGGCACAGTTTCAAGTTTGTTAGTACTTACTAAGTTCCCGTACTCCACGTAGGGTATTGATAATATCGGTGAAAGCAGGAGACGTCTCCTATATCAACATCGAGTAATAAATATGCGTTCGTGCTGCAGGACGATTTTTTAGCATTTCATGTAAAGCGTACTTTGGTACTGACTTGTATTTTAAGTGCCTGTTTCACCGCTTACTGTTAAGGTTTCTGTTAGGCTATCCCCAAACTTTTTTAAAGATTCTCCATACAAAATCTGTCAAATAAAGTTGTATCTGTCAAATAAATTGACTATCTGTTAGCGGTGAAACAGGCCCTAAGAGTAACAGACAAGCAATCAGGCAAATAAGACTCTGAATAAATCTAAATATTAAAATAACGAGCTTTTAGTTTTTTTTTTTAATTTCGTTTTGGCAATCTTAACAAATAAATGACTGAAACTCTACAATAATAATTGTTTCTGAGATCACCGCAAATATATATATTAGAGTGGCTGAATCATTTCAAAAATTTACCACCGATGAGTTTCAGGGCATAGAGGTTTATTCGAGCAAGGAAAATAATTTTAAATGAAACTTTTTTCTTTTTTTGGTTGGTTTGTTAAACAATTAACTTGTGCTCTAATTATTACGACTTAATGGAAAACTATACTACCCCAGCTATATAATATTATATACGGATTAGCTAACTTATTTCTCAGTTTTTTTTTTCTAGATAAATCGTTGATAGCCTATTCGGATATACAAGATTAGTACCATAAAATGTTGACTAAAGTTTGGTCGCACTCGTTTGAGTAATTGTGTTGAATGGCATCGGTTTTCAGACACCTAGTTCACTCATAACAGATTTATTCTACCTCTGTCAGGACTTTAACTCCGACGAAATAAGACTTATTTTCGAATAACCACGAAGCAAGCCTGAATAAACTATAAATTCCTAATTGCATGACCTAGTTCCTTCAGTTCGGTGAATCCGAAATGTCCGTAAAATAAATGGGGTTTTGACGCTTTTGGCGCGTTATTTAGACAGCGTAATTCATAGTCAAGCTTGACTACTGACTGAATATTGTGAAAACTGTGGTTACAGCACTTGGACTTAAAATAATCTACTAATCATTTAAGATATACTAATTAACAGAGAAAATATATTCTGTTGTCCGACTTCTCTAGATCATAATATTAGTAATAATAGTGCTTTATTCTAACATTTGGTCCTGAGAATACTTTTATTCTTTCCAAAAAGTAAGTATCCGATAGCTATAACATTTATAATAAATTTTGAATTGCTTTTAGAAAAAATTATTAAAAGCTATTTTTTAATTATTAACAATTAGTTGGACACTGTTAAGCATTTGTGTGTTATCCAACAAAATAATCTAAAGATCTAAATAATAATACTGCGTTTTTAACTCAAAATCTGATTTTTTGTTAGATAGCATACAAATGCTTAACACCGTCCATTTAACTACTCCAACTTCCTCTTTATAAATTAAAAAGTAATAACAGATAATAATTAAGGAACAAATTTTTCCGAAAACAATAAAATTGAAGGATGAAAACATCTGATTGCCTTTCGTGCGCATCGTCAATTTAGCTATTCAGTAAAAGGGGCGCAGTCGAGACGCTACCCCGGGACTGAAACAACGAATCATTAAATAATAATGAGTGTTTATTTATTAATGATAAGTGTAAAATCATTAATAATAATATAATCATAATGACATTATTAATTACTTAGTGCTAGTCCAATGTTTGCGCTGCACTCACGTCGTTTGCGAAGGTGGGTGTCTTCAAGTTTCTATTTACTCAAGTAATGATTGTGTAATGATTTATTCATTATTCACTTGTATAATTTGTATCCGAAACATCTGCATATAGTAGGTGTTAAATATACTATCTAAAGGAAGGATATGAAGATTGATACAGAGCAAAATTGCGGATCTAAATAAGTTGGCCGCGTAAAATTGACTTACATGGATTTGACCAATTCCAACCAAGTGACGTTCGTTAGCTGGCTCTGTTCAATTTCTTTGACAGTATAAAATGAACTTCAGAGATTTTTAATTAGGACGCTAACGAAATTTTTGAATAGTGGGAAAAGAGTAAAAATAATTTCAATATTTAGGATTGATATAATAAAGTTGATGTTTTAATTTCTATTCCATGGTTGACCGAAAGTTCATACGAAACTTCATATAAGAGTTCAAAATGTGTATGGAATTCCATGCCAAAATTATTTTGGTCCCACAATTGTCGAAGGCTAAAAATTTTTTTGGGTGTTTTAGAAGATTAAGCGGTACAACGTCCGGCTCAGCACGCAGACAGGCACGAGAGAGAAAATTGGCTGAGCAGACGAGAGCAGAAGGCGAGAGACTCGCTAAAGAAAGAAGAGAAGAAAGGCTGAAGGAAAAGAAAGAGCAACAGAAGAAAGTGCGTATTAATTTTTAGTGGAATTCCTTCCTTTCAATAACGTAATTCTATTATATAAATTCATAATTCACTTAAACCACGTCGGTCTGGTACCGTGAAAAGTACCTGAAGAACTTATGTCACAAGTGTATACCAAGGTATGTATTCTCTGTCCCTTATATAGAGCACATTGTAAAAATAGCAACTAATGGCGCTGAAAGCTCAAAGTTGTTTCAGATTTGTTTAGAAAATCTCATGTCGCTCTTGTTTATACAAATTACAAATATTATATTTTTTAATTTCAAGACTGGTTTTTCCATACGGGACTTTATATAAGGAACACATACACGCCCTAAGAGATTATCTATATTATATATTATGTTATCTACCCATCTCTTTCTCTTAAAACGTAATTTAGTACGATCTTTGTATGCATCTTATGAACTTTGACGTCACAATCCATATCGGATCTTTCTAACTACTTTAAAGGCTTGTAACGTTGTTGTTTTCAATTTTATCAAAAAACCGATTGGACTAAATAGTTTTTCAATAACGAAAGATTTATTTAAATAAATAATAAAAAACATGCATATTTTCTATTATTGAGTACGTGCAAGCGTATGGTGGGGACAGAGAAAGCGACAGCAGCGCTCGTCGTGGCGGAAATGTGAACTAAAAGGCGATTACTGAAAGTTTTCGTATTGCATTTTCAGGGTTAAGCGTATACAAAGAACTACTGTCGATACACAAAAATAATGTTAAATTCAATCTTAATGTGGCTTTTGCATCTGCTATTTTAGTATTAAGGCCTATTAGGGCCGCAGTACAAGCAACAATGCCAGAGTTTTTTATCCCAGATTCCATAATACAAGAGCTATTATTATTATTATTGAGTGCACTGAATTTAAAATAGAAGAATCATGAGAAGCGTATGATCGTGATGCTTGTTGTAATAAAAGTATCTGGTGGGAGAAGATTGTGTTAAAAATAGTTGAGGTTCAGCCAAATTCTGAATTAGCTCCATTTAGGAACTCATTATATAATTACATACTTTTCAGTTCACTGAAGTTTATTTTTATTTTACTTTTTTTTCCTTGAAAGTCGGTTTTTTATTTTTGTTAGAAATTGTTTATATATTGTTAGTATCTATTTTAGTTTAGTATAATGTTTCAATTTAAAACAAAAATTAATATATTGTCCTTGTTATGAGCTGAATTTTATCAAAATATTATGTCCAGCAGTTTGGTGCTATTGGCTAATGACAACAAGTACTAAAATCTGTTCTGTAACTATATACAAATGATTATAAACATTACCTACATCTGTAAGAACATGAAGTCATTAGAATATTAATAAGCTAGCTTTTCGTAACGACTTCGTTTGTGTAGAATTTAAAAATCACGTAAAATACGAAAGAATATTCTTTAAGGTTCTTCTGAAACGTGATGGACTTTCTGGACTAAAAGTAGCCTATGTTCTTCTTCTTTCCACTAAGTCTATGCCAGAATATTTTTTGCTTTGTTAAGGAAGGACAAAGAAATTAATAAACACTTTCCCCTTTTATAATATTAGTATGGGTTAATTTTGTGACAAGACGTTCCTAAAATATTTTGGATTACGGAACACTAAAACTATTACATAATATATGACTAGACAGAAAAAAACTGATTAATAAATATCGTATATCATTCTGTCTCTACTGTCGGAATCGTAAATTTATTATTATCGACCTTAATTCATAATCCTAGTCTTCAGTCTTGATTTATTCACTCCATTGACAAATGCCTGTTAGCCAGGTGTCTTCTTCAGCAGTCATATGTTGGAGCTGGAATTCCGGTCTTGAACTACGGATCTGAATATTCGGTATCGTCTTTGATATAAAGAAGTGGCAGTGGGCATAGTGTAGTATAAAATTTATTCCTAAAAAATGTATGATTTTCGCGCGATTATTCAATTTAAAATTAGAATAATTTTCATATGTATTTTTTTGAATTATCTTTTAGTTTTCACATCACATATCATACTGGATAGAATAAAGTCCTTTTCACGTGCATGCGTTTGCCGTACGGACGCCCGGCCGCGTAAAGTATAGTACTGAATGGGTCTAAAGCTAATAACAAACTATCGGTCGCGACTTATGGACGCGGCTGACAACCCTTACAAAAACGTGTACTAATCGGACGCGGCTGACAGGTGCGATCTAGATATTAATTGTACTTTGAAGTGTGCAAACTATAATGCGTAAGTCGCGGACGTTTAGGCTGTCAGCCGCGTCTGACGTCAGTCGCGGACGTTTTCAGCTTTAAGCTGATAACAAACTCATCGGACGTGGCTGACAGCTCATACAAAACTTCTACGACTGAATTTAATTCGCTTTATAGTTTGCATTTCTCAATGTACGATTGTTTTCTAGATGCCTGGCTGTCAGCCGCGTCCGTGAATCGCGACCGTTTGTTTTTATAGCTTATTTCCTCCTTGGCATTTATAATTATTTATTAGGTATTGGTATTCCTTATTATTAGGTATTGGTATATATATAGAGTTTTCACATGTTACGGCAATAGTCCGGTGATCGTGTGTCGCCCGTGTTTTACATACTATAAAAACCGGCGACCGTCTTAGTAATGGACTTGTATAGACGCTTGCTCGTGAACACGGGCGCAACACTTCGCTGCTAATGCTTAAAGATGACTGACTGGTGATGTTTTTGTACAAATTGCCGTATTACTTAAAATTATAAACGTAACATCATTTGTAAGAACTGATATCTTCATTGTTAGATTAAAAGTTAATAGACCGATAAGTTTTAAAATATAAATATATTGAACTTTCTGTTGCCCTCGACTCTGCCCGTGCTATAACGGAATTGGAAGAAAAAACCAATGACTGTTATTTCATTGAAAATCAATAGAATCTCTCTTTTTTTCTAATCAATATAACTATTTTTTTTCTAGAAATTCCATCTTCATTTAACTATAGCACATTAAAAATTATGTATTTTAATTATGTACTCGTAATACATAAATTAAGTAATCATTTCATGTTTTGTTAGTAACAACCCTAGTAACGAGTTTTGTCGTATTACGTCAAACGTATAAATTTAAACATCCCTTCTGAGATAGTCTTATTTTGCAGACCGTAATGTCACAATTAATAAAAGTATATTAATTGTGAAATTACGGTCTGCAAAACATAAATTACACACCATTTCTAATGAGGCTTTAATACGCCAATTTAAATCTTAAATATCAGATATTGCATAGATAACTTATCGATAAGAGATGTCTCACGGAAGTGACGTAACGCGCCAAAGGTTCAAGACACGCGAGTATCGAGCAGGGCTCACCAAAGGTGGTTCGACCGTTCTTGTATTGATACAAGAACGGAATTTACATTTTGAACCTTATGTAGTTGTTATTAAGGTAATGTAAAGGTAAATTGTGACAAATGCACTGTTGTTACGTGATACGCCATTTGACCTGGCAAGTTTAACTAACGTAGGTTTAATAGTTTATAACGTGTACCTAGTTATTTGCCGTTTCATGAGCTAATAGAGTGAAAATAGTTTAAAAGAACTTAAAAATGTTTGTTAACAAATTAAAATATTCATAAGCCTTTGCAAGACAAGCCATGATTTTGAGTCAAACAACATCACCAAAATATCTTTACTAAGGGATATTCGCTGTAAAATAACTCTAAATTTTGAGTAAAAAAATGTACCGTGGATATTGATTTCTTGTAACAACTGGAATAGCTACGGAACTAACCGATTAAGTTGAACGATTTTTTTATACAATACAATATAAGTAACATTATGATCTCTACGGAGGAATTATAGTGTTATTTCACGTTTTTATTAATTATTTTCTGTCAGGAGGGGGGAGATTTTCGAAGCTTCAAATGTATTCAAAGCCGTTGATTTGGTAAATTTTTTGGTAGGGAATACCACATGTATGAAGATTATCGACCGGACCGACAACGAATAACAAAGAACTACAGAAACGTAGCCCCCATACTATAGCCGTTTCGAAATTTCGGTTCCTTTCGAACTGTCTTGAGTCAGCCCGATTCCGCTAAAGCCCACCTAAACATAAAAAAACGTATACATTTTTGAAATGTCCTGGAACACGTTTTTTGAAATGAGTCTATCTTGTCTTATCCTTAGTTTTTTATTATTAATTGACTATAGATGAATAATATAATAATTGTAAATTATAAGAATAATATATAGAATATACAATCGGCCAAGTACGAGTTGGACTCGCGCACTAAGGGTTTCGTACCATATTCGAGCAAACATGGGTAAAAATTGTGTTTTTTGTATAAGAACCCATCTTAATTATTAATTTTTTAAAATTTTATTACTGGTCGGTAAAGTGTAAATAGAACTAAGTATTTTGCTAAATTTTCAAGTGCCTATCTGTTGCCATTATTGATATCGAGCAAAAAATAGTAAAAAAAGCCACATTCGTTGTATGAGAGCCCCTCTAATTTATTGAATTTATTTTGGTTTTAGTATTTATAGTTAGGACGGCATCAGAAATAGATATCCTGTGAAAATTTCAACTCTAAGCTAGTTCCGTTCTTGAGATACAGCCTGGAGATAGACGGACAGACGAACAGACAGACAGACGGACAAACATCGAAATATTAGTAATAGAGCCCCGTTTTTACCCCTTAGATACGGAACTCTAAAAATGAATCATGGCTGTGAACTTTTAAAAGGTGTGCATTGTCAATTTCACAACCGATTTACAAACGAACTATCTTCGAATCTTTAAGATAGTGTTAACGAACATACCTACGTAACTTTCGTTCAATTGTTTCGGGAGATTGGACAGGTGATATGTTTGAAAGATTTTTGTGCATAATTAATTTTACCCGTCGTCCGATAATGGTAAGTAAATAGTTTTAGGAGTTTCCAATACGTAAGAAAGCGTACACAATATTTCAAAGGAAATGACCATTGTATGCTTTGTGACGTTAACGGAGAAAGTTGGAAGGAAAAGATTTATATCAATAAGTTTTTTCCATAGCCGTGACGTAATATGACAAGTCGAATAAAGAGGAATAATTTATGATTATAGTAGGTATATTCCAGAATTCAATACTAATATTAACTATACCAAAATATGCCTAAGCCGCAGAACTTATTTTGCAGGAATTTAATATTATCGAGTAACTGTTTTCTGGCCTATTTTATATTAGAATTTTACTGCATCAAGTAAAAAAGATATCTATTTTTTTTTACATAACTGCAATAAATAATGCCACAGATTTAAGTGTATTTATTTATTATGAAAACTAACAGTTTATACACTCAAAGAATTTACAAAGAACATGTAGCATAGTAAAGCAAATCACAGATTTCCCATAGATAATATTTGTATTCGTATACAAGAAGGACACGAATGCAAATATTCCTAAAAGAAGAAACTGGATATAGTCGCATGTTGTGGCTATGGTTTAAGTATATAAGGTTGAAGTCGAACGCGACTGACAGCCCATACAAAAACGTCCGCGACTGACTTCAGACGCGGCTGACAGGCCATACAAAACGTTCGCGACTCACGCCTTGCCAATAGTATGCACATTTTAATGTACAATTATTATCTAGATCGCGGCTGTCAGTCGCGTCCGTATGTTGCGTCCGATTAGTATGTTTTCCGCTTTATTCTTATGTTTTGTTTACATACTTATTTACATAGTAGATAAGTAGGTAACTAAATTTTAACAAAATTTTATAGTTGCATGTAAACACAAAATTTAGTAGCAAGTTGCAAGTTAAAATTTAGTTACTACTTACTCAGATAACTTGATTTTTTTTCTATTTTTTCTGTTAAGTTGGTAAGCGGGGCTTGTCACTTGACACATCTGGACAGGTACATGTCAGCACAATTTAGTTGAATTCACAATTGTAGTGGCGTATTCGGGTACAGTTTTTTGTCGTGCTCCTTTTAGTAGGTATTTCAATAATTTATTCCTCCAAAACCTCATAAATAACAAATTTAATGACGGAATTTACGACTTCTGTACGTTGTTGATCGTCCATCTTGACTCAACTACACTTAAAATTTAGTTACCTACTTATCTACTTAATACGTGTAAACAAGACAATAGTATAAAAGTCAAAAAGAGTCCCTTACAATTAAAAATAGGATGACTGCATATTAGCCGATTGATTAATTGAGTGGATTGATTTACATACGTCATTCGCAAAACATAGTTGGCCTAGTCCAGAATAGGAATGAATATTATGTCAAATGTCAATGCGTCTCAGACTTGAGATCAGAAAAGTCTGTGTCAGGGTTCAATCTTAGCACCCTCTAGAGTGCGAAACAAATGTCTACTAGGCCACGGATGCTCATTATTTATTAAATTTCATTATCATCACTACACCACGTCAACTGATCGGATTATCCAGAACCGACCGTATCAATGTAGATGTATTTTTGAGCGCCCGCAGTTTAATCATAAAATATTTTAGCCGTATTTATCTCAATGACGGAAATATTTTAGATTCACAACCGAAATAGACATCATGACATCTTATTACGTCAGTTTGTTTATTAATAATAATTTACCAAACCCAGTTTTAGCGAAAGCTAATCCTAGCTAAAAACTCCTGTCTGTCTGGGTGATGGCTTTCTCCAAAATATTATAAATTCAGCTGCATTTTAATGGTGACATTATATTTTAATGTCCGAGATATTATTATGTAAGTAAAACCGATATTTTTGCTTATTTTGTTTCTATGAATTGTAGGCCTTTTGTTGTGAGATCAGACAGTTAATATGGCAACCTAAAAGCAACGAATAATATGTGGTGCATATATATTATTACTACCAATAATAAACCCGTACAAAAACGTTATTCCCATGCGATTACCGCTTTGAAATTAATTCCCTTGGAACTGTCATCTAATTTTAGCCCGATATTGCTATAGACCACCTAATTAAAAGTGTTTTATAAAATATGAGACAGATTTGTGGAGTCACGTGCAACCAAGAAGATTAAATACTAATTTCCTTGCGTGCAACATGTATTTGACATAATAATTACTCTTCCTTCATTTATATATTTATTTATTTTATGGCGCTTCGGCTATAACCATGGCTAGTGTCAAGTGAGTGCGGGAAACCAATTTTCTTGTCCCAATAGTTTTTAGCAACGTTACATAAATTTCGTTAAGTCTAAAGTCTAGTTATAGTAAAGATAAAACGTCAATACAATCAGAGTCGAGTCAGTCCATTTAGTAAAGCGGTAGAAGCTTTACTATTAGTTCGGATGGAGTTTTGGAGGGGAACACAAAATAGCACGTTTCTTGAAGTTGTATCACTTTTTCACACTTCTGCATGACAATGAATGTTTAATATTCGATATTCTACCATTATCACACATTAAATACCGAAACAACACAAATTGAATAAAAAATACAAAACACACAACGTCACTTTCTGAAATCCCCGCCAAAACTCATTCCTTAATTTTTATTATTCGTAGTATGTTTTGATTTTGATTTTGATTTTGTTAGAGGATACGCGTCATACTAACAGCTTACTCTCAAATTAAGTTGTATTTTTAAGCGCATTTAAAACGTAAACTGACGATGATGAGCGACTGATGATGATAATAATGACATGAAATGTGACGTCATAAAATTTAGGACCCACCCTTTGCCACACCATGTCACACTTCGTTGACCCCCTCCTCCCTAAACGTGTGACATACTTTATGGATGGTCCCAAGTGATGATGATGATGACTCTCAGGCTCTCGCGGAG